>JASFAT010004767.1:0-258145 GCA_031353405.1 Baronia brevicornis
TACATTAAGAATTATGCATCTAAGGAAAGGAATCTTCTCATGATCTTAGCCTTGCACAATATGGCTGCTTTTTGAATTTAGAATTTAACCCACTTACCTAAACCTAACTTGGAGACTGGGCATCCAATTTTTTAAGTCCATTCACAGAGACCTAAATATATTATTATAAGAGTTCTTAATCTTTCGTGGTGAGATAAACCATTCTAATGAGTTTTAGATTTAAGCATCTTAGATTAGGTTAGAATAGATTTATTCATCTTATCTTTATCTTTAAACATCTCAGTTTTATTATTAATAATTTAGTTGCATTTAAATTGTTTCTGTTATTAGCCACTAATTTACCTATAAGTCAATCTTAAGACCTTAACTTGATCGCGAGGGAAAGTTTAACTTTATATATTTCAGAACGCATTCAAATATGGTGCTGCCTCTGGTGGCAGTGTGATATACTATTTACGATTCGGTTCGGCAGTAATCGGCTTTTCTCGGTATAGTCACGCCTAAACTCATTCGGAAAGCGAAATCATAATCATTCCACGGCGACGTACCAAGACTGATGGTTCTCTCGTGGATTGCTTGTGCAGACGAACTATTTAACTCATTGGGACGGGTTTAGAATATTTAGTACTTTTTTTTTATACAAGTAAACTTGTGATAAAGTAGATCGCTTGTGTTGTTTAGTGAATTTGTTGCAAATAATAGTGATAATATTGCAAAGATAATAATTGTGAGGTGCATTTAGTGATCGTTTTGGCCAACTGTTCCTGTATACCAAAGGATTTGTCTTTGAGATCTTAGTATTACATAAGGTGAGTTTTATGTTGTGTTAATGCTGAAAATCGTTTGAGCAATGCGTGGCGATTAATGGAATGGCTTCCGTCTATCGAATCGCGTGCGCGGTAATGGCTGACTTTCTTTTCCGTTGTGCACTTAAGAAATAGTTCCAGAAAGTTTTTACTGTCAACAATCCATTGTTTTTTGTGTTGTACATATTATATTTTTTTTATTTAATGCGTGCGTAGGTTGTAGGTTACGTTAGTGGGTGGAGACGGTGAATGCAATCAAGACCAAACGCGCTCCGACCGAGCGATCAAGCTCTTGAGTCTAAAGACTAAAAGCGGCGCCGACATTGTGGTTATCGTAAAACATTTATTGAGAGACCGACCATTATTGTGATTGCAACTGCGACTTTTTATAAAAATATGATTGCAGCGCGAGCTTTTATAATTAAATTGTACTATTTTTATTTTGGTTAGTGTATAAAAATGTAGCGTAAGAGAAAAGTTGTAGATAGTATGTTTTTAATATTATTAAGGGACTTTGTTGCGATACATTTAGCCCCGACGGGCTTTAAAAATGAAATGTTTGTTGTTCCAGATTACGCCAAGAATACTACCACTGCACGGTTTACACATTATGAAAGTACGTTTTGTTACACGCGTATGATCAAGTGGACTATCATATCGAAGCCCGTCCAATCTAATTCCGTCATGTCTATCCTGTAAGTATGGTAACAATGCCGTCAATGTATTCAGTTGTTTTGAAATTTAATTATAATTTTTTTATTTCTCGTTTCGCTACCACGTTTGCTCCCTCGTTTTGAACAGCATGCCAAAGTTGTATAATTTTTATGTTACTTCTCCCTTTTTGATGCTGAGGCTTTCGTCGGGTGTGTGAAATAAATCAGTGCACTGACCGCGTCGGGGTCGCCGATTCCCGTTCTTCCCCGGTACTAACCTATTTTAATTCGCGCCGACAAAAACAACTTCTTTTCGATCATTCAATCGTTATAAAATCCATAAACATATCTCTACAAATGTATAATATTGTTATCATTCGTTGAAATGGTTAGTACAGCGGTCCAAGAAGACGGTGATTGGGCGTCCTCATTTGATATCTCGCTCCGATCGCACTGAACCTCTCCGATCTGTCGCGTACGCGCTCTGTGTTCTACGAGCTAGGTTTTAGCGGTTGTTGCGGTAGGCGGGCGGGAGGTGCGGTGCGATAGGATCGGGCGACGGCGGCAGTGTGACGTATGTCACGTTGCAGATGGGCGGGCGGGGCATCCGGTGGGCGGCGGTAGGGCGGCCCCATGCGCTCGCGCCATGTGGCGCGTGCTTGTGGTTTTGGCAGCCGCGTGCGTCGCGCACGCCTCCCAAGACGTCGTGCGCGTCTTCTCCGACCCTCTTGCTGCCCCCACTTCCCTCTTCAATCATCTAGTTGTCGACCGAAACACGGGTCGCGTCTATGTAGGCGCTGTCAACAGGATCTACCAGCTCTCGCCCGACTTGGAGGTCGCGCAATCGATCGTGACTGGTCCTGTCAACGACTCTGCTTTCTGCACTTTTGACTGCCCTCCCAACTTTGTGAAGAAGCCAACGGATAATGTGAATAAGGCGCTCGTAATAGACTACGCTACCAGCCGTCTCATAACATGCGGCTCGGTGCTCCAGGGATTGTGTTCGATGCGTAATCTGAATAACATTTCACACGATGTGCGTGAGGTACGCGAGGCGGTGGTTGCCAACAACGTTAGCGCGTCTACTGTTGCGTTCATCGCGCCCGGACCACCTAATCCGCCAATGACACAGGTTATGTACGTCGGAGTAACCTTTACGGGTAACTCTCCTTATCGCTCCGAAGTTCCTACTGTAAGCAGTCGTTCTCTTGAAGATGATCGACTTTTCATGATAGCGAGAACTGCGGTCACCACGGGGACTAGAATGTTCGTTAATTCACTATCTAGAGAACGATACCCTATAAATTACGTATACGGCTTTAGCTCTAAAGGATTTAGTTATTTTTTGACCACCCAGCTGAGAGGCGTCGGTTCCGATACTTATTATAGTAAGTTAGTTCGCGTTTGTCACGATGACGAAAATTACTATTCGTATACTGAAATTCCTATGTCCTGTATCGGAGAAGGTGGTGGTAACTTTGGTTACAATCTAGTCCAAGCGGCTTTTGTCGGGAAAGCGGGTTCTGTACTGGCGTCCGAACTCGGAATAACCGCACAACATGATGTACTTTTTGCTGCTTTCAGTCAGAGTGAATCCATTAATACCAATACGCCGTCAGACTTGTCAGCTCTTTGCGTTTATTCTTTAAAAGCAATTCGCCGCAAATTTATGCAAAATATTAAGACATGTTTCAGTGGAAATGGGTCGCGCGGTTTGGACTTCATATCTCCTTCACATGCTTGCATTGGAACAAAATTACAGTCTATTAGTGAAGATTTTTGTGGATTGGACGTAAATACACCTTTAGGAGGTGAACAACCCGTAGAAGCAGTACCCGTAGCATTCTTTAAAAAGAGACTCACCGCTGTAGCGGCGACAGCTACAGGAGATTACACCGTTGTTTTCGCCGGTACAGCGAAAGGGCACTTAAAGAAAATAGTCGTTGAAAGCGCTACATCAGCATTCGAATATGGAGATATTGTAGTTGATGAAGGTTCGCCAGTGAATAAAGACTTATTCTTTGATACTCAATTGATGCATTTATATGTCATGACTGAGCGTAAAGTATCTAAGGTAAAAGTTCAAGAGTGTAGCGTATACAAGTCATGTTTAACCTGCCTTGGAGCGAAAGACCCATACTGTGGGTGGTGTTCTCTAGAGAACAAATGCAGCTTACGTTCAGACTGCCAGGATGCTGCTAAGGATCCATTGTATTGGATATCATATCGAAGCGGTCGGTGTACTACAATCACGCAAGTGACACCGAATCTGTTGCAACGAACGACCGCGAGGACTTTAGATTTAGTTATAGAAAATTTGCCCACTCTTAATGGACAATTTTTATGTGCATTTACGGCTTTAGATCGGTCTCTTATAACTAATGCTACCAGGAAAGCATATGGCGTTAACTGTACAACTCCGCGTACCGACACGCTACCACCCATTCCCGCTGGTCAACATCATTTCACAGCTAAATTGTCGGTGCGCACTACCCAAGGACCGGATTTCGTTGCAACTAACTTTACGTTTTTTGATTGCAATACATACAGCTCCTGCACACAATGTGTTAGCTCGTCGTTTCCTTGCGATTGGTGTGTGGATGGTCATCGCTGCACACATGATACCGCGGAGAACTGTAGAAACGATATTCTTGTCACTGGCGTCAGTCGAATAGGTCCCAGTTATCGCTCCGGTCCCAGTTTTTGTCCTACAATCAATTCTACGTCAGATGGTACCAACGAAATTCTAGTTCCATCTGGTGTTAAGAAAGCTATTAAAGTTAAAGTCCACATTATAGGTCAATTTATAGTCCAGACGAGATTTGTATGTCAGTTTAATATAGAAGGACGTGTTACTCACGTGAATGCCCAACTCCTTGCTGATACAATTTATTGTGAACCGGTTGAATTTACTTACACCTCGCGTGCTCCAAACATAACTGCCTCTTTCGCCGTCATTTGGGGAGGCTCAAAGCCCTTAGATAATCCGGATAATACTCATATTCTTATTTATCGTTGTAGTGACATGGCAGATAATTGCGGAATTTGTTTAGCTTTGCTCGAGAAATTTGGGTGCGGTTGGTGTCAGGGTTCAGATCGATGCGAAGTCCAGGAACAATGCGGAGCTCCAAGTGTGTGGCTCAATCGTACTCAAACTTGTCCTAACCCGGAAATTCATTCTTTTCGACCTCAGCTAGGGCCATGGGACGGAGGTACTAACATTACTATCGAAGGCATAAATCTAGGTCGTAATATTTCAGATATTTATAATGGTGTCACAATAGCTGGTATCAAGTGTCAGCCAATAGTTGAGTTGTATGTAAAAACACGACGTATCGTTTGCACAGTTGATGGCCCGGGTGAGGAGGTGCCTAGGGATGGACCTGTAGTTGTCAGAGTCGCTGATTATCGTGGCGAATCTAAACAACATTATGCCTTTGTAAACCCGAAAATAAATTCCATTCAACCAAAATATGGTCCGCAATCAGGAGGAACTAAGTTACGAATCACTGGCGAATATCTTAATGCGGGAAACAATATTCAGGCGTTTATAGATGATTTACCATGTGCTATTCTTTCTGTATCACACGAAGAGGCCGTCTGTCGTACTAGTCATTCATATCAGCTTAAAATGGGTACATTACGTATGCGTTTTGACACAGGCATGCGTACGTTAGAACGTGAAAAATTCGAATATATCGAGGATCCCGTAGTAGTCTCCGTTGAATCCGGCCCGCCCTTAGCATCTCAACGTAAACAACCCAAAGGCATCCCATCCGGAGGGATAAACATCAAAGTAATGGGTCGAAACTTCCATTCCATTCAGTTCCCACAAATATATGTGTATCATGACAACCGACCTTACATAGCTCCGTGCCACAGAGTCGATTTTCAGACGCACTTTCAAACGCATCTCATTTGCGAATCTCCCGGGATCGAAAGCGCAGGCCTCAATCTCGATCCAGATAGACCTTTAGAATTAGAATACGGCTTCAATATGGATGACGTTCAAAGCGTACAGAATCTGACAAGTAAAACTGGGGACGCGTTCCTACTTTATCCGGATCCAATATATGAAAAATTTGACGAGGATGTCAAGTACTATAAGTCTGAATATTTGACTATAAATGGGCAGAATTTAGATCGTGCTTGTACAGCAAGCGATGTCGAAGTACGTATCGGTGAGAGCTTGTGTAACATTACGTCCTTAGCGAGACATCAGTTGACATGTCGGCCTCCATTGCGAGACGACTTGCCAGATGGCGTAGATTCGCCTGAAGTTGTAGTTAAAGTTGGCCGAGCCCTTACGTACAAAATCGGCAAACTATCATATTCTCCCCAGGCAGGCCTGCAGGCGGCTATCGGGAAGCCAGTATTATTCGGTGTAAGCGCGAGTATAATAATACTCATACTAGTATTTGTCGTGTTTCTAGTTATGTATAGGAGAAAATCTACTGAAAATATTAGGGTATTAAAAAATATGCAGGAACAAATGGATATTTTAGAATTAAGAGTAGCGGCCGAATGCAAGGAAGCATTTGCCGAACTTCAGACTGAAATGACTGATCTGACCGGCGACGTAACAGGTGGTATTCCATTCCTCGATTATCGTACGTACGCTATGAAAATATTGTTCCCAAACATCGATGATCACGCCGTTTTGCAATGGGATCGCCCAGAGCTTATTAGGAAAGAGAAGGGCCTGCGTATGTTCGGACAATTAATTATGAATAAAACATTCCTATTACTATTTATTCGTACTTTAGAAAGCAATAGATATTTCTCAATGCGCGATCGTGTTAATGTAGCTTCTCTTATTATGGTAACGTTACAAAGTAAGATGGAATATTGCACTGATGTGCTAAAGACGCTTTTAGCAGAGCTAATAGAAAAATGTATGGAGGGGAAAAGTCATCCCAAGTTATTGTTAAGACGTACCGAAAGTGTTGCCGAAAAAATGTTAAGCGCTTGGTTTACTTTCCTGTTGTACAAGTTCTTGCGTGAATGCGCCGGCGAGCCTCTTTACCTTTTGTTCAGATCAATGAAAGGTCAGGTAGATAAGGGACCGGTGGACGCAATAACCTCCGAAGCGCGTTATTCCCTCAGCGAGGAAAAACTCATTAGACAGTCGATCGATTTCAAAGCGATGACCGTGAGCGTATCGATATCACAACAGACTATTTTCGTAAGCGGCTTAGAAGCTACGACCGAAAATGTTCAAGTAAAAGTATTAGACTGCGATACCATAAGTCAAGTAAAAGAAAAATGCTTGGACGCTATCTACCGCGCTACACCGTACTCTACCAGACCAAGTCGTGACGAGTTAGATTTGGAGTGGCGCACGGGAGCCTGTGGTCGATTAATTTTGTATGACGAGGACAGCACTACTAAATGCGAAGGGGAATGGCGCAAACTCAATACTCTTAATCATTATCGCGTACCGGACTGTGCTTGCCTCAGCTTAGTAGCTAAACAGAGCTCCGTCTATAATTTATCTAATATGGAGAAAAATGATAAGTCGCACACTTATGAAACTCTGAACAGAGGTAAATATGGTTCGGCAAGCCCTCCGGCCAGCCCATTGAAGTACGAACACGGTGGCGGTTTTAAATACTGGCATCTCGTAAGGCACCATGATGGTGACACTCATAAAGAGGGTGAGCGCGGAAATAAAATGGTGTCAGAAATATATCTCACACGTCTTCTTGCTACTAAGGGTACGCTGCAAAAGTTCGTCGACGATTTATTCGAAACTATTTTCAGCACTGCACATCGTGGCTCCGCGTTGCCTCTGGCCATAAAATATATGTTCGACTTTCTCGATGATCAGGCGCTCCAGCACGCTATCTCCGATCCTGAAGTGGTTCACACTTGGAAAAGTAATTCGCTGCCCCTTCGTTTCTGGGTCAACCTTATTAAAAATCCCAATTTTGTTTTTGATGTTCACAAATCTAATACAGTAGATTCTTGCTTGTCAGTCATCGCGCAAACTTTTATGGATTCGTGCTCGACGTCCGATCATATCCTAGGCAAAGACTCGCCCTCTTCCAAACTTCTGTACGCTAAAGATATTCCGGTATACAAAGAATGGGTAGAACGTTACTACGCGGATATAAAGTTGATGCCAGCTATTTCGGATCAGGATATGAATGCGATGCTCGCTGAGGAATCGCGTCTTCATACCAAGGAGTTCAATACGAACTGCGCGTTAAATGAACTCTATGCCTATGCTGTTAAATATAACGAACAGCTGATGGTGACCTTGGAAGAGGACGAGTTCTCACAGAAGCAGCGCCTTGCGTATCGCCTCGAGCAGGTGCACGGCCTCATGGCCCACAACTACGACGTGTGATGGCCCTAGAGGCACGTTCCCACCGCTCTGTATATAACTGCCCCCGCACATATCTATGCTGGCAATTAATGTATATATTAGATAGTGTACAGTCTTTAATATTGTAATTTTTGTATAATTTCAGCGGTCCGATGTCGTTTTTTAATTTTATATAATGAACTTTGTATTGTTTTTACACGACGAACTCGACCGGCCGCGGTCGTGCCGTACCGCGCAGTATGCATCGTAAACTATTATGTATGTCTGTCTGTCTATGTGTGCTCGCGTACGAATTAATTGTTACGTCGATCGGTGTAAAATGTGTGTCGCAAAAGAAATCGCATGTAAGCTCGCCGGCGAGCGGTCGCCGCTCGCCTACGGGCCGTTTTTAAATTTGTACTCGCAGTCTTATTAACGAAATAGCCGAAAATGAACCGGTGAACGATTCCATTAATAAATATCGTCGAATGTAGAACTTGTTTGATTCGCACGCGGTGCAGCGCCATTATCCACGCCCGACGAAAGCCCCTCGTATCGGCAGCTGTCAGCAGGGAGAGCGCGGTACGGTGTCGTCTCGCCTCGTCCCTATCGTTTCGCTGTCGTGTCGTGTCGCTATCGTTTACGCACGTGATCACGCACACTCGGCATGCGTGCGCCACGACCGAGGGCTGGGCGAGACGGCTCACGTAGCGGCCTGCTGTTTCAGCCGCTACGTGAGGATCGCGGCGCGAACCACTTTCGCGGTTGTGAACAACATATACTGCATCCCGGCTTACGTCCTGTGGATGGTGGCGCTGCGCCTCGTCAGACCCTTGTACGCACCCCTCTATTGGAAGATCGAAGGACTCATGTACCACTGGCTGCTGGCGATGGTGTCGCTGTGGGCGTGGACCGCTGGATATGAGAGTAAGTGAAGTTATTTAAGTCTAAGCATACAACTCTAATCATTTAGGCAGCTGAACCCATGCAATTACCATATATTCATACACGCAGATTTAGCAAGAATTTGAGGGCAATATCTACTACAATATAGTGCTGTATAAATATTTAAATATATTTTATAATCACGAAGCATATTGTAGAGTATTAAAATTGTTATGCTAGTTTATACTCTTTGATTTTGATAAACTTTTAGAGACTAAATAAATAACCATAGAAAAAATATTGGGTGTTTTATATAAAAATGCTTGCTGATATTCTTATGATAAATTTTGGCGCCTACTTTATCAGTAAGGAAAGTATTACAAGGGACGAACGTCTATATATGTATGTATAATTATTTATCCAAGTGAGGTACTTCTTTAATAGTAATAGTAGTAGTGAAATTGTTAAAAAGACAAATAGTTTGTATTAAATGAGTATATTGATGTAATGGAGTATATTGATTAATTTAATAACAGGTAAAAATATTTCTTTTCGCAAATAGCTTATTGTACATAAGGATCAAAAGAAACAAGCGTCAAATATAAACGCGGTAAACAATGCAAAACTGTTATTATTACGAACATAGTTCGTAACAAATTTTCAAATATGATTTCATTAAGGTTAGGTAAGTCTAAGGTAGGTCTACATTTGAAACCTCATATTTAAATGTTTGCATGTCTGTCTTATTCTGATTAAGGTTTATCTTGAAAACGATTGGACCGATTTTGTCGTTGTCTCACGTGAAGATAGAGAATTTATGAAAATGCACTGCAAATCTCGTCAAGATCTTAATGAATATTATTTGTATTAAAATATAGTGTTTCATCATCATCCACGTGCGGATATTCAGCACTGAGTATAGAGCGAGCTTCTTAAATCGAGCGTATAAAATAAAAGTGTTAAATCAGAATTAAGGGGACAAGTAAATTCGACTTAACAATATATATATTAAGACATTTCAACTAAAGTGTTAGTTTTGAAACTTTGTAAAAAATTGCAACATTTTTATACTTGATCTGCACGCGGTATTTCTTGCCGACTGATTCATAGACAAGATTGGCGATCGACTGCAGCAGTAGCTGGGCAACAGCGATCTAGCAATATGGCTAATTCTGTAGCTGTTAATCTACCTCTTCGTCATTCATCCTGCTGACTATCTCTATGAAGGCTTCTCTTATTGATTGAAATGGTCTATATACAGCTGTGGACTGATAGGACTTTTACCATAATGAATTAGCCAAAATTTACTTTGCTGTTTTTAAAACAATACTTGATATTATTCAATTGTGTAATAAAAGTTGAGCACTACAGATCCACTTACTATATTTAGTTGCATAAAGTAAAAGGAAAAGCTGAAAAGAACTTAATAACGACATTAACTTATAAAGTTGCGATACATTAAGCAGCTGGAGCGCAGTCATCATTCTCCACAACAAGGTAAGTCCTGATTACAGACTAATCACATAACTGGGATCTGAGAGCCGTAAACTCTTCTCATGAAATCATCATGTTCCAACACCGTATTACTTGCATAAATTGCACAGATGGGTTATGGATGACATCATCAAAAGTTGGTTATGAATTCTTGTGAATTTAGTTTGAGTATGTTTGATAGAGCAGATGTATGTAAAACGCAAATAACTAGCTTCACCGTGTTATCTTTAAGGATACATTCTGTTTACTCTAGTGGTATCGGTAACTTAGTCATCAGGTGACGGTATAGTTACATTAGTCAGAAAGTTGAATGTTTTAAAAGTATAAAATTTTTCCACATTTATTGAATAATTTACAGCAAAAATTATATGTAGTTTTCAACTCAGTTTTATCAAAAGTGCTTGTATGAGAACTTAAATTTTGAGTGATATGATTATTGATATTGGTATTTAGGAGGAAATACATACATAAGGATAATTTTAACACATACATGAGGACACTTCTATATTTATATTAATCGATATTTGTGTGAGCTTTTGCGAATTTTAATTACATAAATGACACTGAATAACAATATTGTATTGGAACATGAATTGAGAAAAACATGAGGAAATAACCCGTTAGTTGCTAAGTACTTGTTATTCTGTGTACATTGAACAAATATTTTTGAGTATGTTTATAAATAGATCTTTTGATGTCTTTGTTATTCTAAAATGTGAACGCTAAGCGATTATAGGGCGCTAACGCACAACATACTGAGATCACACGGGCAATTTGTAATTACAGAACTCGATTGCAAGCGACTTTAGTCTATGGAACTATACGTGTACTAGTGTAGTTCGGTCCGTTCGAACTCAAAAGTGTAGTTGATATGTTAGCGCCTCCTTTATTGTGAAAAAATAGCGAAACTATATATTGTCATGATTTGCACAATGTGTGCAGACATAGGTAAAAACCTCTAATTGTTCCTACTACAAAATAACAAAAAATTTAAAACGACATGACATTAGCCAAATTATTGTGTTTGCATTTTTGCCCAAGCGAGTTCATTCATATACGAGTTCTTTTTTGTAGATAATACCGAGATAGATTCTTATGTTCAAAATATCTTGATATTTTAAAATCTTCACGTAAGAGTCTTATGAATTTAATTAATTCACTCATGTGTCATAATTTATATAATATAATTGACTATTTAGTGTAGGCTTGGACATAGGCATGAAGGGAGGATGTGCTAGTAAAAATGTTATTGACTGGGATAGATGATCACAAAACCAGCCAACATTCATTCATTGCTTGCCTGTTTTTAGGATGTTTATATATTTTAAATCTAATATATTAGATTTAAAATATATAAATATCCAGATGAAAAAAACAGATGTGTGGTTCCCGGCAGATAATAGGGCCACCTCATTTCTTGCAAGTGTCGTGCGAGGCGTCTTTGTGAGGAAATACCATTGGATCTCAGACCAAAAATCAACCTGCACTCCGCAAAGCACGCCAAGCACGGGGATAATGGCAAAATTCTTCAATTGTAAGGAAGGCTAATGTCCAATAGTGAATTGGTACGGCCGCATTGATTAAGGATACCATAATGGGTCACCCTAGCCTCGTCTGTTAGATAAAAGCAAACAACATGTGATTGCGTACATTGATAATAATATTCTCTTGCACAAACTGTACGAATGAATTCGTCATTCGATTAATGCAATATTCGTGAAAAAATCGAATATTCTTGTTCAGTCCATATTCAGTAAACATTTAAAATAAAGAAAAAGCTAAGAATCGACGTACGTCTTACAGGTCTTACATTAAAAAATGGGTTTTGAAAATAGTTCGCAGTCATTATTTCACAGATAACATATTTTTGCAAATATTCTTAGATATAATTTGTTTTTTCTCGCTTAAATTGTTAACGTAGAGTTCGCCGTGATTTTTAGTTTGTTCCTTGTCGTTTTATGCAATTCGAATCGATTTCTTATTTTTTAATATCAAAAGTCGCTTTAGGCTTCTGGTTTAGTATCCTTTTTTTACTTTATGTATTAAAGACATAATTAATAAAATAAATAATTTTATTTTTATAATTAATTAATTTATATCTACTTTGGAGAATCGTGGTGTGTTAATGTCTATTTCTCCAGACATGGAGAGGCCATGTGTCCAGCAGCGAGTTATATATGGGCTGTAATGGGATGGGATGCTGTAAATATGTATAATATAATATAGATAAAATATTAAAAATTAGATTATAATATTTTATCTATATTAATATTATACTTAGATAAAATATAATAATTCCCGAAGATTTGGTCACCATAATTTATTTGAAATTTGATTTTCCAATATATTCTTATTTTTGCAAGTTGCAAATTACATTTCGCGCGTGTCTAACTAATCGATTCTTTGTAGCTTTGCACAACAGTCAATGAACAATGAAGTTTCGAAACGGTATCGCGGGACCGGTTTGCTGTGCGGGCTGTATTGACCTTATAAGCGGCTGCGTAGTTTATGCCGGAGGACGGTCGATGACCGCCCCCTTCTTTTTCCTAAAGCTAGGAATGCTGTCTCCTCTCTCCACGTGTTATGTTTCATTTTGAATGGCAGATTTGCTTGTCAGCCTACCTTGTCAACCTTATCAACTTTTGGTTTTTGCCTCTATGGCTTTCCTACATTGTAGGTAGGTATAATCGTGAAAACGACTAGGAGAATTGAATCTGTGGTTATTTACACAGGTCTCCCGACTCGCATATTTCGACGGTGAGTCAGCGCTGCAAGAGGTACCTACATAATATATTCAGTATGTTTTAATATGCAAAGTCGATGGCTTTCAAGTTATTTTTGGACCACATTTCTGTTTGTTAGTACAAGAGAGCGTTTTGTAATAATATCGGTTGGAACATTTGTTTAAAGTATAAACATATATTTATAATGATTATTGTTATCCACAGTGACATGAAATTTCATTTGTCTTGATTCCGTTGTATTTATTGTCCTGCATAAATTGCACAAATTGTTTCACGTTTTTTATTATTTTGACGATGAAAATGGCATGACAAGTTTTTCAGTCAAAGTAGGTATATAAGATTTTCTATACAAATCCATTTATTATTTTTATCAGGTATCTTTTATATTTTAGAGTCGAACTAAAAATAAAAAATATGAATAACCTCTTTACTTCTCCAACCCCAAATGCCAACAATCTAATCTTTTCTAATTGTTGGCATTTGGGGTTGGAGAAGTAAAGAGGTTATTCATATTTTTTATTTTTAGCTCAACTCTACAATATGTTTGATTATTTTTATATTGCGTTTGCGATGAAAGTTATGCCGTAGGCGACGGTACGCTAAAAGATGTATTCAAAATCTGCTCGCGTGTATATATTTAATAAACATTCCATTGAAATCTACTAAGTTGCTTTTTTTACCAGCTCTCTGAGCACGGGCTCTCCATTTCTGGAAGAACGGATAATAACCCACCACGCTTGTCCAATGCGGATTGGTGGGGTTACCAGACTCTGAATAAATATTTGAAATCCATACATACATTTATTCCGATGCGGGGATCTAAGCCGCGACTATTGACTCCGCGGGCGGATGGCCCCGCCACTTAGCCAATTGGTCGTCTGTTGTTTTTTTCTGTTTAAATAAACCATAAATATTATATATGTTGATTATACACAAAAGAGAGACAAATAGGTTCACTTTAGCTAATGGCCATTTGCTAAGCATTACTTAATGTTTTACAGAAATCTATTATATTTCCGCATTCCATAATACACTTTTTAATGAAGCTCCACCAGGCGATTGTGGACAAATTCTAATTGGTAGAGATCTGTCGTCCAGCAGTTGACTAAGAGTTGATGATAATTATAATCGTTGTTTTCCAATCCAATATATAAATATTCCTTATTTAAGTCTCGAATCCTTTTGATAGTGTAGTTCTCTTTAGAGACCTTAGCGCATGCACCGGTCGTAAATATTACGTCGTGTCGAACTTTAGAACGAGACTATCGGCCATAATTGGCTATCTCTGTTCTACACTTGAGTGACGGGCAACTCAAGCGGCTATGAATGACAGTGACTAATTAAAGATCGACTCTTTTACCGGTCGTGTTATGTCCGTTTAACACAAGTATCATTCTATTGAGCACACGTTCGGATAATAATAATTAAATATAAATAATAATAATCAGTCATTTTATCACGTTTGTGGAACTTCTTATTTATTTTTGACCATGAAGGTATACTTAATATTCTTTACTACAGAGTACCCGGTTTTTTTATAGAAAGGCAATTGAGCATGTGTGTCACTTCATAGGGGAGGAGGGTTAAGCTTCCGGAACTCAACCGGCCACCGGACAAAGCGTAGCTTAGCTACCGAGCTACTAATCAGACGCCGGTTTTCTGCGGGAGTGTGGTACTGTGACGCGCCAGCCGTACTTCTTACGGCGACACGCGGGATCTTTAGGGGGTTTTTTCTTCTATAAAATAACTTCCAAGTGAAATTAATTTATTTTTCTATTCATTGTACATTTATATAATATCTTATTCATACTTTATTAACACTTCACTTTACATTTAATATCTCAATATATATAATTTCAATTACTTATGCCGGAAGGGTGACATGTCTATCGAAAGACGTCAGTCGAACTAATATTTTGTTTTAATTAGAAAACGTTTTTTTTTTATTTAAAATTATAAATAACGAATTTAAAAAGAAATAATATAAAAAAATTTATTGCATTAGTGATACATGTATCACTATAGTACTTCCCCGGGTGTGCCGGGGATTCATGCTACAGACAAATAATATGCCATTCTTGACAAAGTATTCGTCTGCGGCGTGGCTCTACCACTCTGAGAAGAAGAGGAGGGTTAAATATTAAAAGATAAGACCATCGATAATCGAACTTGTTTGCTCACAAATGCGTAGCACACGCGATTTAAACAATATCTCCATAATTCATTAACGAAATGAAAAGTTGCATGATCACCAATTTGCTTCTGATATAGTTAATTTTCCAGTGAATATTCTATCCATCTATCTTTAAGATAGCGATAACTAAAGAGTTACGAGCAGCCAGTACAAAAGTGTACATACCTAAATATTGAGAGAATATATATACATATCAAACTCGAGATGGAGACCACGAGTGCTGGAGAAGAGACCGGGTCCTAGCAAAAGTAGATTAGCCTCGGTTAGATGGAGTGACGATCAAAGATGTGCTACGTCTGTCTAGCTATGTGGTACGTCTTGTGAGCGAACTGCCGTTGCCTGTTGTTAATGATGAAATATTTCTTTGTATGATTTTTTTAATCTGCAGTCATTATTCCAAGTAGCGATAGAACAAACTGTGTCGAAGGGAGTTCGTTTGTATGAATTTATCTTACGAAACTTCGATGTCGATACCACAAAGTTTAAAATAGTTGATAAGTTTCTCCTTTACGTTTTCGAAACTTGCAACGGACTTTTAGAGTCAATTTTACAAGTTAGTACGCGCTTCAAATGAACTATATTGACCAAGTTGGTACCAGAAATTAAAATTTACATCATTTAAATTACATCAGTGACGTTTTTTTTCTTCTCGAACTCACAATCATTTAGTTGTGCATAGTGATTTGTTCAAAGAGCTCGATTAAAGTGTAGAATTGAAATAAATGTCGTGGCTTAATTTAATTCTAAAAATACAAGAATTTTTGTAACATTTTTACAGGTTTATCTAAATCTAAATCTTAAATAACTTAAAATATTGAGACGTAACGTAACTAAAAAATTGATACAATTAAAGATTTTTCTTTTTTATTTAACTAAATACTGGCATAATATACGCTGCTATGCTAATTCGATGAAGGACGAACAAGGTTTATTAAAATAAAATTAAAGCATAATATTTATTTCTCTTGTAAAAAGCTGCTTAAAATTCATTTTCTGAATTATTTTTTAATAAATGTTACCCATGTAACCCATGAGTTACACTGATAACAGTCGGGAATACTTTATTTAGTAAAGAGTTATATTATCGATTTAACTTGTGATCTTCTTTCACAGAAGAACAATAAGCCGGCGAAGAATGCGTGGCCATATTAAATTTGCGTTCCTAAAGAGATGATTTTTTACATTATAAAAATGGACGTAACAAGGTTTTCTGACGAATTAGGAATTCGATGAACTTTTTGTTAGTATGAAGATTTACGTTGGTTAATCTTATAAAGACGGATAATATTATTTTATTAAAGATCGCCTTTCGGTAAACGTAGTGTGACCGCCTAGCTAAATGGAGCGATGAAGTGCGCAGGGCATATGGCAGAGACTCTGGATTCGTGTAGCAGAAGATAGGGCTCGATGGCGCAACATGGGCGAAATCTGTGTCCAGCAGTGGACTGCCGTGGGAAGGAAATGGTGATCATTATTTATTGGTGTACAAGTATTAGTCGATAGTTTTAGAGTTAAAAAGTATTTTTCCTCTTGCAATATTACGTAAGAATTTTAGATTTGTCATTTTAGATTCGAAGACGTTCTAGTTAAAAAAAGAAAAGATAATGTTTTACACTCACTCTATATTGGGAGTTTTCATATTGTGGGGACAATTATAAATAAGCAAGTGACAAACAAAAAATTTGTTCCTTTCAGCCCATATGTACACAGATTTCAATAAGTCCTGTTCCCAACGAAATCCAAGCAATCGACAGCAATGTTGAATTGTGGATTGCTTATAAATTAAATGGTGGACTTAATAATGAGAATGTGAATATATATCGGTTTAGCTTTACGTTTGGAGCAGACGGGCTGTAATGAACTTTGCCCGCAACATTCGGAAGACAAACAACGCATTTCCAGTTTACCAGAGAAGTAGATGTCAAGCAAAACGCTGGCTCATTTTTCTTTTACTATTTTTCACTTTCATATTTAAATACAGATAATAGAGCTAAAGTATTTTTTTTGTAACATTAATCATTATTAATATTATATATTTTAAAAATTCCACTATTTTATATTGGCCGTTCAGGCAGGTGGCAGGGCAATCGGGCCGAGCCTGAATGCCCTGCCATTCCGTCTTGGTGAAGCGTGCTTGGTTAATTTTTATTCCTTCAAAAATTACTAGCTCCGTGCTTGATAGTCAGTGGGACTAATATGGACAGGTAGAAGTAGGTATTCGTATTCTAGTAGCGGATAATCTCATATCGAACTGTTAAATTGTTGTGTAAAATTTTAAAATAAACTCTCATATCGAGTTGTACCAAACTTTTGGATCTTTTTATCGATCCGTAAAATATTTTTTATCGATATGTTTAGAAACCCTGCCTGAAAGCGTATTGTATTATTTAATCGCTAAAAAGCTGAAAGGCACTTGTTTAGTTTTTGTATCTGTTTCCATAGAAGCAGTAATTGCAACGTTACTCAATTTAAATTACTAGAGTATTTAAAATTATCTAAAGGTTAAATACAATTATTTTCAATAGTCGTAATTGGTGACAATTAAAAAAAAGGCAACAAGCTATCACAATCGAATTATTACCCAATTTTGCAGGTTGCATCACTCAATGTAACTGTAAAAGGTTTTAAAAACAAAACCCCTGCTGAGGTTTTTGGTTTTTGTAAGAGTATTTATTTATTTATTTATTATGCACAACAACAAGTTACTTAAAGAATACTATATAATATAAACTTAACCATGTCCGGACTATAACTCTTTAAATTTGCGCAGGACATGGCTAACTTTGTTGGCGCAGCGATTCAATGTGGATCTTGGCCTCCGAACAGATCTTTTTCCACCGTGCTCTGTCCTTCGCCAGTTGCTCACAGCATGACTACATTTTAACAATATGGTAACTTATATAATAATGAAATACTATAAAATTGAACAGATAATATTAAATAACAAAAATAAGAAATATAAAAAAGAAGGATAACAATAATTTTGTGATCTATCGGCTGCCAAAGATATCACGGAGCGATCGCTTTAATTGGCGTATTTTGATATTTAAAATATCGAACCTTTATGTACCGTGGTCAATACATATATTGTTGTATAAACGACAAATGCGTACCATGGAATTGTAATGGAATAATTATTTGGAAAAGATCTAACACTAAACATTTTATGTGGATTTCGTGTTCTGATGTAGGTGTTAAAATTTAAAAGAGAGAGCAGTTTTGGGGAGTCAATATGGGAGTGGATTATTTACTGGTGTAAATTAATCAACGCCGCCTATAGACATCTGCAGCACTGTAGGCATTGCAGAAGAAGCGTTGTCGGTCTTTCTCTTATCTGTAGGCGTGTTTTTTGAAGGTCTTAATTTCGTATATAAATATAGCTTTTTACAAAGTGGTTGTGCGTCTAAACATGTTTTGAGGAAAACCGCTCCGTACTATAAAAAAATATATATTACTTTTTATTCAATATAGAGTGTATACAATAATTAATCTGGATTTATTAATAAAGCATTTTATAAGCCATCACAGTGTAATTGAATCACTAAAAGCAATCGGTCCCCACTTATTGTTGTTTAATATTAAATTTTAAAATAAACGCATTATGAGCTGAAACTCAATTTTCATAAAACCACCAACCCATTAGCTATGCATCGCAACAATTTACGTATATATCCAATGTTTAAATTACTTTGTGAGCCTTTAAGTTTTTAAGTGGATGAGCCATATTAAACTATTTCTGGCATGTAGAGACTATGTATTTTGGCAATTTTCTTTTCACAAGTCATATATGTCCCACTGCTGAGCACGGACCTCCCTATTTCTGGAGGAACGGACGTTAACCCACCACGCTTGTCCAATGCGGATTGGCGGGGTTACCAGACTCAGAATAAATATCTGTATACCGATGCGGGGATCGAACCCGCGACCGTTGACTCCATGCCCCGCTCATGGTCCGCGCCACTGGGCCAATTGGTCCTCATTTTGTGTTTTGATATTGTTTATATTCGATAAATAAACCTATTTCTTAATAATAATACCTTATAACACCTATTTCATTAAGCACCATCC
This sequence comes from Baronia brevicornis, assembly GCA_031353405.1. Classification (NCBI taxonomy): domain Eukaryota; kingdom Metazoa; phylum Arthropoda; class Insecta; order Lepidoptera; family Papilionidae; genus Baronia; species Baronia brevicornis. The sequence continues at coordinate 19,155 of JASFAT010004767.1, forward strand.
TCTGTTGTTTAAACTGTGTTCTAACATTTACTCTTCATGACCTTGTTAGCTCAGTGATGAAGTTACCGCTTTCACAGTAGAGTCGCGGTTATAAATCCTGCATCGGGAAAAATGAATGTATGGCGTACAGATATTTATTTCGAGTTTGGATGTTTTACCGATCTGCCTTGGACTAGCGTGATGGATTCATTTCCATTCATCCAAGGTAGGGGCCGTATCCAGTGAGATATAAATGTATATTGCTCGATCGAAATAAATTACAAATAAAGTTAAGTTTAAACTAACTACAAACAGCTGGTTTTACTCAATTAATATTTTAAATTGGATCATGAATTTTTGCATAATAATCGAAGTATTTTTGAATAACTATTATTTACGCTGTTAAAAGATTATCATAATAGTTTTACCACATTGTGCTCAGTACTGCGGCAGGTTGTACGGCACCCGTTGTTGTATGGCTTCAGCTTATTATCAGGACAGAACATGACGGACGTAAGGAAAATTAGAATAGGATCTAAGGTATTATGCCCTTACCAGTACTACTTAAACCCATACAGTATATTAGTCGGGACATTCTGTACTACATATATTGAGTTATATTTTTCCCATTAATGTCCCATTTGTGGATACGGGGTTCCCCATATCGAGAAGAATGGGCCTCGTTCATCTACGGTGATTTGGTGGTATACTCATGCTCGTAAAAAATACTTGTAGGCCACGCATATATGTATTTACTCCTGTGCGGAAAGGATACCTGTGACCACTAACCTCGAAAGCAGCGTCTTCGTTAATAATCCAATTAGGTCGTTAACATAACTAGACTTATCTACAATAAAATCACGTGTTTGTATTATTGAAAAATAGACTGATTCACCCTGTCTCCCGGTTAGCCATTGGATCGCTATACTATGTAGTTCTTTGACAGATATCGATTCTGATTCACTACGGAAACTCACAGCATAATAAAATAAATTATGATACTATGTATAATAACTATAATACTAATATGATTATCTGTTCATGTCTAAATATCGAATCATTGCCGATTATGATGAGAAATATTATCAAATATCTAAATAACTATACAACTTCATTTAAGATTTCCGCTAAGGAATTCGGTAGCTATTTAATGTTAAGTCTGAAACTTTTAAAATTTCATTTAGTGACTGTTTCATGTGTGGATGGATACACACATGATTCATGCATCCTGTATTTTAGTTTCATGAATTGGTCCATTGATTGGCTTTTGTTCGCTTATTGGTATACATAAATAACGCGCTGACTGAACTTTCCGGTCGGCCAGGAGTCGTAAATATATTTTTTTGTTTCATTTTAGTCCGCGTCTACTGATAGTTTAACCAGCGTACGGGCTTATGTGATACCGTAGTGATTTATTTATTGCTCTATATTTCTATGTAAACAAAATGGCGGAAACAGCTGGCTAGTGACAAACTCATTTTTGTGCTTATTTAGGTTTTTTTTATTAGTGTTCGTATACGCGAATTTTGATTTTTTATCGTATATGAAAATCTGAGTGGATAAAGGTAGTTTTTATTGTGATAATTATGCCAAAAAACAACAGTGAACTTTTAAATAAAAGTGATTTTAGCCGTTAAGAAAATTGTTTGAAGATGTAATGCAAGGAGATTTAGGGTATGCAAACTGTAAAAATACAAAAGGACATAGCGTTATATATCATTTTTGACCACTTCTGCTGTAAAATAAATATCCGTAATTGAAATATATAGACTTAGACATGACGCCAACTTGGATCTTTCGATACAATACGGCTAAGGTCGCAGCTTCGCTTCGCATTACTGGAAGTCCTCTAAAACAGTTGTGCTAATATAGATGTCCTCACAGTTTATCCGGAATATATGTAACATTATGGGAATTAAACCAACCGCTGTTTCTTATTACTGTCTGGTAACTCGAACCGATTTTTTGAACCATTATTAAAATTTACGTTATCTCCTCAAAACTCGAAGACTGAATTGAATTTCCCTTTGCAAAACGATGACTGATTGTGGGTTCAAATAAAGGTTTTATTCTGCAATATGTGTTAAACACAAAAATATTTTTTTTGCTTCCATTACATATTTATACCCGTTGTCTCGAATTTATTTGTAATGCTTCATAATTATAAATATGCTTCATAATAATGCTTCATGATTTCCTTAACTCTCATCAACAAAAACATTCCATTGCAAAGGGATTTGCCTTCTGTGTTTACCCTTATAATTAATAGTAAATTACATATGTACGTAACTTACGTCCTGCATAGCTGATACTAACACGGTTTTTTAAAATAGGTCTTTGCTGCCGAATCGCCTAGAAGACCGTCAATCTATAAATGATATTTGGAGGCATGTAATGGCTGTCATAAACTTATCGATTTTAGTAAAAAAAATATAGTAATACCTTAATTTACACTGAATTACCTTACGTATTTAAAATTTGTATATTGTTTTTGTTAAGTAAAACGTTAAACACTTGTTTTCCTGTTAACGTTAAAAATTCTTATGACAAAAATATTAATGTATTTAAAATTCATAAGAACGTTTTTAAAAAATGAAACGCAATATTTTATTCAGCATAGAGAAAAAAATACCGCACTGTCATTGATTGCTTAAAAACATGTACAGATTAAAAAAGCGGTGAAGCAATCATTCGTTGTATAAAACGGACCGAAAAATAACAGATTAAAAAATAAAGCGACTGTCATTAAAAAAAAAATCTGAGCTATAACAGAGCTAAAAGAGTCAGAATATAGTTAGAATTTTACTGTGTCGACTTGAGTCGCATGTCGAGTGGATTGTCTCAAACAAGACAGTAACGACCCACTAACCGGAACGTATTCGCCTTTTACAACCCCCATTTCTGTTTTTAGAAAAAACGTAAATATTTATATAAGTCTTTGAAACATTTCTACAGGGTTGCTTTAGAAAGTATGTGGGGATGAATATCATATGATTGTGCTCATTACGTTTAGTGCGCTTCAGTAAAGTTGTTTTCCAAATTAGTTTTTTATGTTTTTATAAATATAATAAAAATATATATTTTTACTAGAATGATGGAGGACATGGTGATAATGTATGAACTAATGTCATATTAAAACACCCTTTAATCTAGAACAAAACACTTTAATTTTTTCGTTGTTAGAAAGAGATTTAGGACTCTAAATGATGCCAAAATTAACCACAGTATGTTTAATACTCTTGAAGGACGATAATACAGTCCTACACAAAGCTGCAGAATGGCGGTTCTCATTATAAACGGTTAGCGTTTCTCTAAGGACAAACAAAAAAATCTCAAATTAATATACATATGTTAACATTCACAAATATCTACCTCCAACGAAGTTAATTTATAGCGAGTAATTAAATTATATTGTAAAGTCGTTAGCGTTAGTGGGTCAGACATGATTGACAATTGCGGGGGGTCTCCCCACTATGGCGACCAATGACGATTTCTCCTCGGCGTGTTTGGAGCATTAATCACAGTATTGTTTCATGTGTCTACTTGTCTGTTTTGGATAATTTCCCGATAGCATAGAACAAGCCTCGGTAAATCTAGATTGTTTGTTTTTTATGCAAAACATAGACAAAAGAGCTAACGGGTTACCTGATAGTAATTACTGCCGCCCGTGGATATTTTTTTATGTGATAGGAAGGCAAACGAGCAGGCGTGTCACCTGATGGAAAGCAACCAACACCGCCCATAGACATCCGCAGCGCCATAGGGAGTGCGGAAGCGTTGCCGACCTTTAAGGAAAGTGTCATTATGAGAGTGGGAGGTGGAGGTTGTTGGGCCTCCGGAACTCAGCCGCTCACCGTACGAAGCGCGGTAGCTAAGCTACCACTCAGACCCCGGTTTTCTACGGTAGAGTGGTACTTCCTCGGGCGAGCCTGTCCATTCATGCTACAGACAAATATTATGCCATTCTTGACAAAATATTCGTCTGCAGCGTGGCACTACCACTATGAAGTAAAATATATATCTGTGATACTAAAGGCTTTTAGGCATCGGTCACTTTATGTTAAGGATGTGAATTATGAAAGGGGAAGATGGTGTTATGATGATGGTTTTAAAATATTTATACTAAGCTACAAAAGTACTGACATTTTTTAAATTTGTCAGGAGTTTTTAATATAGAAAAAAGATACTCCTTTGTAATAATATATTACATTAACATAATGAACGTAAGGGGATAACATCTTGCGTTTTTATGCCATACATATTTTTATTCCGTTGCGGTAATCAAATCTGCATCCATTGACTCCGAAAGCAGTAGCTTCGTCACTCGGCCAGTTAGGTCGTATCATGTATCTGGTAACAATTATTAAAATATAAGCAAAAAGTGTGAAAACAAAACAATATGGAGCGTAAAGTCCTAAAAAACAAAAAATAGTCTGTGGAATGTTAGCCACGTGTCGGAGGGACCGCTCAGAAATGACATTATTTTATTTTTAGTCTGTCGCCCGCGGTCGTGAAAATTGCGTTTGCACCTTAAACGGCTCTGGTTTTGAACAATGGTGGCAACACAAATGGATTTTTACACACACTAACAACTGTTTGATCCGATTCGCCGAATTTTTAACTAACACAAGCAAATAACGTAATAGTTATACGCTGCGTACATATCTTGTGAAGCAAGTTGCTCACATGTTTGTAAATATGGACTCAGAAGAATTAGAGCGTTTTGTGTTTGGAAACATACCGGTTTTTTTTGTAATTAACTTAGGCTGCGCATTAGAATTGAATTAATTGTTTATTCTTTTCTTTATTTAAAATAACTTTTAGTGTCGCATAAATTTTAATAGAACAACCTCTTGTTTATAGATGAAGTAGTACGTTATCCTTAACATCGTCAGCTTGCGTTAGTTCATTCTGATAATAAGGCTTCATCTAGGCACGTATAGCTAGCTCAATTTTGCGTATCCAGTTTCTGTCCGTTGCCCCGTGTAGATCTTACTATGTGTAGGTTGTCCTGTATTACTTTTTTTTATAGTAGAGCAGGCAAACGTATATTCGTGTCTCCTGGTGGTAAGTAATCACCGCCGCCCATAGTGATCTGCAACGCTAGAGGCGTTTATAAAACTCGGTCCACACTCCGGCGCTAGTATACTCCAGGGGTTGTCAGTTCATTGATTATATCGACGACAGAAAACGTATTTACTGTAAGTACAAAATTACGTATTTTGGTTTTATACACTATTAGAATTGGAAAAAAACACTGCGTCGAATGTTCTCGGACGTTTTTTCAAAATGTTTATATATATATATATATATATATATATATATATATATATATATATATATATATATATATATATATATATATATATATATATATATATATATATATATATATATATATATATATATATATATATATATATATATATATATATATATATATATATATATATATATATATATATATATATATATATATATATATATATATATATATATATATATACATATATATATATATATATATATATATATATATATATATATATATATATATATATATATATATATATATATATATATATATACATACAGTGGTGGTCATATAATTAAGAACGCTGATATAATGGAAAGATTTTTTTCAAACTAAGTCGTATAACTGATTGCATGCAATTTTTTTTATTTCTCTCGGTATCATAAAACTTTTCCATAAAACCACTGAATTCATTGATACACATGATAAGCTAAAAATAAATAGGCAAACTTTTTTTACACTACTTCTTTAGAATGTTTACGTAGTATTCCTATTTTCTGGCTGGTCACGTAATTAAGAACGCTTTATAATTTATACATTTTATTCAAAATTCAAAAAGAGAACACTCGATTTGCAGTTCTATGTTACTGTTTGTGTAATTTTGGCGCCATTTAGTGTTGTAAAAGATTGCTTCTTATAAAAAAAACAGTGGGAAAAAATAAAAGTTGTGATAAATCTACAAAGGAAGTAATAATAAAACTTCGCCGGAAAAATTGGTCTTATAAAAAGATAGCCCACCATCTGCAATGTTCAAAAACGATGATTTTCCACGCTGTAAAGCATTTTGCTACGTATGAAACTACTTCCAATGTTCCACGTGTACCTAGACAGAGAAAAACAACTACTCGAGATGACCGAAACATCGTTCGTATGGCGAAACAAAATCCTTTTAAAGGGACAAAAGAGCTGAGAAAAGAATATTTTGGTGAAAATAACCCTTCAGCAATCTCAGCACGCACTATTAGAAGACGTTTGGTAGAAGAAAAATTGCACGGATGGATAGCAAGGCAGGTATCCATGCTGAAACTTTGCCACAGGCAAGCCCGGCTTGCATTTGCGAGAAAGTATGAAAACTGGACTGTGCGGCAGTGGAAAAATGTCCTTTTTTCTGACGAGACGAAAATAAACAGAGTATGTTCTGATGGAAAACAATATGTACGACGTCCCCCGAATACGGCATTCGACCCAAAGTACACGAAAGTCACATTAAAGCACGGTAGTGGAAATTTAAAAATTTGGGGGTGCTTTTCTGGACATGGTGTTGGACCTGTAAAGTTAATAGAAGGTAACATGGATCAATTCCAATACAAAAATATACTGGAAGAAACAATGCTACCTTATGCTGAAGACGTTCTACCGGTTATTTGGACATTCCAACATGACAATGATCGAAAGCATACTGCACGCACCGTAAAGGAAATTCTTACAGCGCAATCAGTTTCTGTCTTAGACTGGCCAGCTAACAGCCCAGATGTAAACCCAATAGAGGATTTGTGGTTTGAAGTAAAGAAAAAGGTTTCAAATATACAGTGTGGGAATTTAAGAGAACTGTACGACGTTTTTTTAGAAGAATGGAACTCTATTTCTGTTGCGAAATGTCAAAAATTAATAGAGTCAATGCCTCGTCGGTGTAAAGCAGTAATTAAAAGCCGTGGACATGCTATTAACTATTAATTTTAGTTAAAAATGTATTAAATTGCTTGTTAAATTTTTCGCGCTACATATTATTGTGATTTTTTAAATGTAAATGTCATACAAAATAATTTCCTTTCAGTTTAATAAATCGTTCTTAATTATTTGTCCAGCTTCAGGACTATTTGAATGTTGTACTTTGGTAAAATAAATTAAATCTTAGAAAAAATAGTTGACAATTTTATTCATTATTCCTAAGCCACGTTGCTCTATTAATGTGGCTATTTTATAACATGACTGGTTGCTTCTCAGAAGGTACACATTTTTTTATATGACATTATTTAAATAAAAACTTCTAGAACTTCAAATCGTTCTTAATTATATGGCCACAAGTGTATATATATATATATATATATATATATATATATATATATATATATATATATATATATATATATATATATATATATATATATATATATATATATATATATATATATATATATACTCACTAGTACCTATGGAGTTGTAGCCATTCTTCAAATAAGGGCAGGGCATATGATACTCATAGGTATGTTAAGTAGCAAGTTTAAGTGTCTATAGGTAATATGTTATATCGCAATACAGTGTATCCACGGTAATTCGATAAACGGTTTGCAGGGCGATGTCGGATTATCAAATTTGTCGGAGTATGTATAATCCGGATATTTTTGAACAAGATTACCTTGTAATCCGCAAGATTACAAATCCAAGAATCTATTTGAACTACGAATCATACACTAAATAATTATGTACATATATAATATGAGTGTGGAATTTAGTAATTTAAACATCACAATGGAGAGCTAATATTTTATTATAAAAATAACATCATCACTGCTATAGAACTTACAAAAACAATAGTGGTGAGGCGTACAATTAATGATCTGTCCAATTTATTAGTGACATCATATTAGTGAAGATTTGCTGATTTTTTATGTACAATCAACAGTGATAAGCGTGTCGGGTTAGACGGGGTTCGGATTACTGCGGGTGCACAACATTATTTTACATACGATATAGGGTGTCCTAGAGGGAGTGCTATGTCTATAATTCATAATAAGTAAAAATTAAAAATTCTGTACATATTATCTCTGAACCAAATATTTAGGTATATATCGACGCAAAAAAGCGAAAACCTAGTAAAACGCAAAATGTATTTGTATTTACCACCAGAGCAAAAAAGCTTTAAGATTTTAGAAAAATTGTATTTGTTCACCTGAAAATAGACAGTTTCAACGCTGTAGAAAATTTTGTATTGGTCTGACTGTTTCGCTTTTTTGTGTCGATATTGTCATATTTTTGTTCCAAATAACACACAATATTAAGTGATTGTGATAATTATGCACACTAAAATGTTTCGGTTACGCCAAAGATCGGCCACCAGAAAGGCAATCAGAAGCTTTACACAGACCGACGTCCAAACCTGTTTGTAAGAACTGGTTTTGGTGGTAAGGAGTAATGGATCGACGCGGGCAAGTCGCTGATCCGACAACCTGAACAACTGTACTATTGTGGTTCTAATATAGATGACCTGACAACCGGTTGAATTATTGTAATTTATTAGTGAAGATTTGCTGAAAATCCTTCGAAAGGGACCTCAAGATACAGTCTATCCTAGTTTGAGGCTGTACATACAGGTATATTCATCAATTGGTTGCAGAACAGAGAGCAAGCAAAGCAAATTTAATTGCAAATGTAATATTATATAATTCTAGTTTTAAGTCAATTTGTTTTTTTTTAAATAATTTTAAGTAAAAATGTATGTGTCTGCAGATCAAATATACTATCTGTCTATCTATACATATCTATGTGTTGAATATTTAATAATTGAAATAAATTGAAATTTATTTTTAAATAATTCTATAAATTTTTCTTCGTCTTTAAATGTACGAAATTGGCCTTTGCAAGTATGCTCAGGTTACTATCTCATTGTACATGGGGTGCGCTGGCTTCGCTGATAGCTTCCTTACGTAGATCGCAACTATCGATGGATTCGTCGAAATAAAACTCCATCTATGATTCCACAAATAGGGACGGCGAGTTACTCCGAGACGGGTTTATTAACTTTTTCAGGGCGGCTTCCACAATTGAGGAAAGAATATATAATATTTTTAAATGTTAAAACTGTAAAAAATCAATAACTTTTTATTTGTAAACTGTTATTATTCATTTGCGCACATAACACCTATTAGGATTTTTATTTTTTCAATACAGATTGAGCGAAATTCCCTGCAGCTGAACCAGCTGGTAAGACATCGTTATTGCCATTTATAAATTTACAATAATATTTGTATGTTTCTCACATTTTATTTCCCACTAACGAAACTATGACAGTCGTGTCATATCGACCACGTTTCCCACAGATCTCGTAATCAATTGCTGACTTACTCTTGCCATAACCATATACATTAACTTGTAATTCCAATTCCGTAAGCTATGTTTAACTAATTAAAATTCGGAACTGGGTTAACTTTATGCTTATTGCGTCCAATCATATCTGTTTAAGGATAGCCGTTTTTTGCCTCCCAATTCCGATGGAAGTATAAAGTAATTGTGAAAGTGATGTATACGTACATATATATGTATGTATATGGTTACTAGTTGCTCAGTTAAAAATGAGAGTTCGAGCGATACGCGCGATTGTTTCATTGTTCTGTGCATACACTCCACTGGCGACGTCATTGGATTACCTGGTTACGAATTAAGAAAAAAAAAATCAATGTCTTATTTCGGTATTTTGTCTATAAAAGGAGTGTTGGAAATACAGGGTCGTTTGAATGTTCTGCGCATACACCTTAGAAAGACAGACTGTCTGTAAAAATTTAGTTCTTTTAATGTGTAAGTGGAGGAAGCGAAAGAGTAAATATGTCACACCATGATAAGTAATCACTGTTCTATGGGAATCTGCTTTGTAGGTTCGCAACATATATAGGGCAAATCTGCTTGCCATATATGAGGATTATGGTAACATCCTTTATTTACTTACTCACAGCTTTAATGATTGATTGCACCTGCAACATTAAAAAGCGTTTAAGAAAATGATAGGAGGGGTGCTTTTACTTGTTTTGCTAACTGTACGAAGGGCATATGCAGTACGGAGTATCTCGATGAGTATCATTGTAAATAATGGACAACCAAAGACAATAAGATAACTGTAAGCCGATTACCGATTAGCCGAAGACGTATTGGCTCAGTGGTAGTGCCCCCGTCCACGGAACAGTGGTCGCGAGTTCGATTCCCGCATCGGAATAAATATATGTATAGCCTACAGATATTTATTCCGAGCCTGGTAACCGCGCATCCTCATCCAGGTCCCCAAACGCAACCTCACATCATCATCCAGATGCACTGAGCTGATTGGTCGTGAATTCTATCCTTTTATGTAGTCAAGACTTCCTTCTCCTATATCAACCAGTAGTTTTCCGCGACTTTCTCCATCATGATTAGTTGCTACAATTTACACTAACAATAAATAGCTTACGATGGGTCTTTATTTTATTCAAGAGTTCCCATCACACAGGGCGTTTGTTTTGACGGCATTTGGATCTGGTGCATGTCGTTACAAGTCGATGATAACACGGCTATATATAGCGTGAGTTAGAGGGGTTTTGTCCTCCAATGCGGATGTTTGCAGGATGGATATTTGTAAATAGTTAGAACGGGGCGAGTTAAATGGTGAAGTAACATGCACGTGGAGATCATTGATGTGTTAATATAAAGCTAACTGACTTGTAAAGGCGTATATATAAATGTAGCCCATTAGGCCGTTATTAATAATACACTTTAAAAAAAACTGGTGTTTTCTTGTGATATAGAAGTAATGATCCTCTGAAAGTTCATATATGCTTATTTATGAGATACTCATAAAAACGAGTAAATATGTCACACGGAAGTTTTGTTATAAAAAAAAATATCTGTTTCTAATAAATCCGGAACAAACTCGAGCAAGACTTTTTATGGCATAGGGAGGCAAACGAATAAGCTTGTTTTAGTGCTTCTACATTGCCATAGGCATTGCAGAACCGCTAACGGCCTTTAAGAAATGTGTAGGTTGAACTGATTTACTAGAAGATAGATGACTAAGCAATACCACGATTTTCTTAATTTAGTTCTCTATCTTCTCGTAGTTTTTGTGTTAAAAAGAGTACTTATATCGGAGAAAAATTAGTGTGATAATTTTTCTCAGATACAAGTTTAATGCAAAAAATTAGAATGTAATTTTTTGTAATTGACTTTAAAAATAAAAAGTCTTTTATGAAGAAACAATCTATACGATTAGAAAATTAATACGAAGTGATCGTCGAAGCGTGGACGTACGAAATACCCTATCATTTATCTTCAATCTTAAAGCATTTCATCTAAAAAATCCTCAACCACAAATCAAGGCATAGCGTTCTAAATACTAATTCCTTCATTAAACACACGAGCACAAACATCCCGAGCATAAAGCATCTTCGATGGAGGGTGATACCGACTGTGGGAAACGAAACCGGTATCTAGTTTGGGAATTCGATCCTTGAATGGTTGGATCGCGTCTCGTTTGCGGTCACAAGCGGTAGCGGAGCATGAAGCGGAGAACTGATCGTCTGTTGTAATACTTATTGTGACATAAAAACTGTTTATTTGGGCTTAACTAAACGTCTTTGTATTTGCTTGTGGTGACGTCGTGTAACGAACTACCTCTTCTATAATACTTGAAGAGGGTGATGGCCGCCAGATAAATTAATTTGAGGAAGGGTGTTTGCGGAGGGTATTCTGATGAGATCTGAGGTTTTTCTAATATTAAATAAAATTTAATCTCATATATCCGAACATTTTTCCTAGTTATCTTCTCTGCAATCCTTACAAAATAATGTTTTTTTTTTAACTATTACTATGCATTTTGAAAGAAAGGAATAAATGGGTGCTAGGTTACTTTTCTGTTCAGAGGGACTTCATTACCACACGGTGGTCGAAACATGATTACCAAAAGACTGAAATTTGACAATATATAATTTAGATCTTTGATGTTTAAGTAATAATTCGATTTAATATTGAAAATGGGTGATCGATTTTTTATGAGTTTAGAGAGACAGAGGATATGTTATATAGCAGTATAAAATATAAGCATATTTTGTACAGCCTATGTATGTTTTACTGCTAGGCATGGGTTCTCCACATTTTTGACGGAATTAAATCATCACGTATGTCCACCACATCTCGACACGGTATATATACTTGTTGGTCATGTATATATTTATCCCCATGTGTAAATTGAACCCACAAACGTTGATTCTGAAATCGTTAACTTCGCTACTACCAATTAATAAGCATTAGTTTAGACTAATTTTTACTCCAACAACTATGTTTACCTCCGGTATTTTTCTATTTTACATACATACATATCGTTACGCGTCTCGAGGCAGAAACTCTCTCTCTCTCTCTCTCTCTCTCTCTCCATCTGCTACGATCTCGGTATACTTCCTTTGCTTCCTCCACACTCATTATTCTCATGCAAGCCTGCCGGTTTAGGGTACTTTTGCCCTGGCCTTTCTTAAAAACTTCAGAAATTTTGGTAAAGGTATGTTTTGCTTGGTTTTCCCCTACCGACCCTTCCATCCACGTTCGCAACGTAAATTTCTTTTGCCAGTCGCCTTTCATCCATCCTCTCTACATGTCCATTTTATTTATTTTCAAGTGAGACATTACAAATTATTTGTTTTATTAACTCGTAATGTTTTTAGTAAACGAAATCAATTACAAACTCTAATTTCAAATTCAACCACTAGTAGTATTATATATAGCAGCCAAGGCTTAAAGTTACGTGTATTTCCACGGTGCACTCTTTTATTACTGTTAGTTCCGTGTTATTGTTATTTTCATGTTACGCGACGTGCCCAGAATTTTGATAATGAAATTCCATAATATTCAACTAAATATCATAAAAAAAAAAATAAAAGCTTTACGCTTATAGACACAACATGATTCTTTATATTAAATAAACTGAACTTGAAAACTGGCATTATATACATACCTGTACATTTACTACGTTGAGTGAATCGCTTCCGGGATGTTTGGCTCTAAAAGCGAACACACGAGGTGTTCGCTTTTAGAGCCGCATTTGATTTTGATCACCAAATATTTGATTAGTATTCACTGCGGTAAATTGAGCCCACATGTGCGTGAAGCGTCAATCTAATTGATGACAGTCTAGCTTATTGGTTAGTTTATCTGTCATTAGAGTCAAGGGTTATGAGTTCAAATCTCATTTAAAACTACTGTTTTAGAATATAGTTTTCGGGTCTCTAGATCTAATTGAATATGGCCATTATGTTTCAAAGATACAGCATTCGTATTCTTCGCACGTAATATAAAAAAAAAAACATCAAATAATTGGGACGGCAAATTGTCTTTTGTGCAGATCTATAATTATAATATAATAATTATTATTTTTTTGCATATTTCCATTAGGAAAAGAGATGCAAAAATTAGTCAGTGTGAGAATGACGCCCATTTGTACTGTATCTATTTTGGCAAATATGTGTTATATTTAATTTAATTTTTTATTACATACTATTCCTTAATGAAAATATGTATACATAGCAATAATCAAACGAGTACTGTATTTATATATAATAGTTTAAACAAAGTTTCCAAAGAATTTAAAAGTTGGCTTTCTTGCGAGTTTTAAAAATATGTAATATTGATGCTTAAGAAAATCGCTTGCGTCTCTGCGTCCGCTGGCAGTGTGTCCGCATTGCTAAGTTTTTTAGTGAGTCGAGTCCCTGAGATGTCTCTGTGTTGGCGATGATCGATGATTGCCATGCATCGTTATCCTAAAACACAACTTTTATATGGGGGTATTTTTACAAGATCGTGTAAATACGGGTTTTTATAAGATCGAGCTAACTGGCGTGTCTTAGGTGTGGTCTACGTCTAGCGGTAGACTGTTATTGTTGCTGATGAAAATGATGATATATTTTTACACTTGTTATTGTTCCATTTAGCTGAGTCCTCGCACTACGTTTATTAAAATGCGGTCCTCACTCCAGCATTCAACTTTTCTAATATACATATGTATATATGTAACTATACGAAGTATGGTTCTTTTTCTTTCAGTTATAAACGTTTACTTTCGTCCTATTGTGTTATGAATTTAATTAGTATAACTATATTATATATCTTGAATAAATATATATAATATATTTATTCAAGAATATTTTACTATTCCGTAGGGGTAGGCAGAGACCATAGATCTCTATCAACCGCGATCTTTATACACTTACTTTGCTTCATTCACACTTCTCACTTTCTTCATACAAGCTCGCCAGTTAAGGGCGCTTTTTGACCTGGCCTTTCTTGAGAACTTCAGCAATTTTATTAAGGTTTATTATCCTCAGGTTTCCCCTACTAACTCTTCCATCCACATCCGCAACGTAAATTTCTTCTTCTCTTTCTAAATATACAATATATATATAAAAATAAGAGGAATGTACTCTTACAATGAAGGCTAGTCACCTGAGATACAGCCTCATCCCCATTACGGCAGTATGTTGTCTCAATACAATTATATAATAAATTACTAAAATGTGCCGCATCAGAATAAATGATTTATTAATGTTATTATATCACCTTCATTCCAACAACAGAACAGTTATCGAAAAGTCATTATGCCTTTGAAATTTGTGGCGTTATATAGTAAAGACACGAATCTAAACTGTACTAGGAAGTAGTTTATTTTTTAATCACCGCTACTATGTGTTCCCATTTTTTAATAAACGTGTTTGAATCTCGTTAATTAATTTCGAAGTAACCAGTTTACGGTGGCGTCGGCGTAACTTACCTCTTTAATTAGATGCATAAATTGCTCTTGACGCAATCCTCGGATGTAGCCTCCTACCGGATGTTTGTCCGGTCTCCAGACGGTGTATCTGCGTATATTATAATAAATTTAACTTTACTACCGTTTCATTCAAGATGTGGTTTGTATTCTTCGTCATTTATACTCTTGTATTTTTAGTTAGTATTATTTATCAGTACACTCATAGCCGACCATTGTTAGACATTCGTCTCCCTCAACATCCAAGAGTATGGTTGTAATCCTCCTTTAGGACAATAATCAATATATTATCCCCAATGTACCCGACATTGGGGATAACATATTGATTATTGTCCATCTTCTGGTATTTGCTCGTATATCTTGTACTACATCCGCGGGAGGAAATGGAATAGCCTTATTCTATGCCGTGAACCACATTAGTACTTAATTATGATACGTTTTGTTTCTTATATTGTATATAAGTGTCTTTCGAAGTCGCAATGTTGACTTGAAATTTATTAACATTATTATTTTTCAAAGCACACGTGAAAATTTAACATATTTTGGTGGGACTCTCTAGAATCTGGTCATCACGTTGAATGATGAAAAAAATGTCACAAGTGGAAGCCTATGTGTTTTTGTAACAGATAATTGACTGCCTTTTTTTAAATGCATCCATTTTTTAAGAAGTGATATATTGTAGTTTTAGATAGTTGGTGTTTTGATTTAATTATTTTTTAGAACTCGCGCAAAAATTATTAACTTATAAAAAAACATGTTCGGTTTTTTATATAAATATCATAAATTTTATAAAATTTTTGATGTTTAACCAAACGCGTTATAATTGTGAGCAGATATTTTTTAAACTTAAATTAATTTTTTTCGTAATTTTCGTCAACAGTACTTACTAGTGTAGTAGTAATATTAACATGCTATTAATATTTTGTGTATCTAGTGGTTTATTTCAGACATTATGACACAATAAGACATGCTGCATATGTCTTTTTAGACACATTTTTGTGTGTAGAATGGTATAAATATTATTAATAAATATTAGGCTAAAGTTATAATGTCATAGTCGAGCGTATCAGGCCTAAAAAAATTGTGTCATTTGACGCAGCATTGTCGCCGAGAGACACTATCTAATCAACAAATACGAGTCTAGTCGGAAATGTGCTATTGATAAGATAAACATAAGACTATCAAAGTGATGTTTAAACTGTGAATTATTTACGCGTTTTTAGTTGAGATAGTAACAATATAACTTAAATTATAAAGAAAGCACTGAGTTCACAATTTAATAGACAGATCACGCATCACCACTCTCTGGAACCAGCTAGCTACCTTCAGTGGTATTTCCGTACCGATACGACATTGGGACCTTCAAAAAGCAAGCCTACACATACCTTGAAGGCCGGCAATGATGATGATGTTTCCATGATTCCTGTGGTGTCGCAGATGGCTATAGGAGGCGTTGATTGCTTTCCAACAGGCGGCTCGTTTATATCTATTACATAAAAAAAATGAATCTTTATTGTATGGTATAGAAGGTCAGTCCATTTATTCCTGTGCGTGTCGTGTGAGGCTACTATGAGAGCTAATAACAGTAGACATGCAGGAGCATCTGTCTGAGAGTAAAAATCTATCCACGTTTTCCAATCCGCTTGCCAAACGTGGAGAATATGGTAAAATCCGCACAATTTGAAAAGGAGGCTAATTTCCAGCAGTACCCTGTTATAGCTGATGATGATATGATTTGATGTTTAACTTAAATCTCACGCCACTCGCAAAATTAAGGAATAGTGGATATCAAAGTATTGCAGCTTTGTTAGTTTTTTAATATTAATTGTCGAATGTCATGTTTTATCAAGCGTTTGAAAAGCCAGCTCGGTAAATTGAAAAAAAATAATTCTAAAGTACAATGTACAATAAAATATGTAAATAAATGTACAATAAAAACCATTACCTAGGGATGGTTTCCTCATACCTGAACGCCGAATACCTTACTTAAACGAGACGTCAGATATTAAGTGATCTTCAAAAGCATCAAACTGTAGTCCCTTGGACTCGAAACAAGTTCCTCCCCACTCCGGTCGGCCGGCGCGAGCGCAAGAATTTAGTATGCTATGCTCTAGTGATGGAACGATGTCTTTTGGTGGTTTATAAAAATCAAGTATTAAAGAAATGAGTGGTTCATTTTTAAATCTCATATTTGGATTCCCAATATTGTGAGCGCCAATACAATACACGATTCGTATGAAGGAGGCATCAAATCCAGATACATTTGTAGTTTAAATGCTTCATTTGAGGCTCTAGTGATTGACTGATGGTGTAACGACCATCATAATGAGACGGATGCATTTAATTCGTTACAGGTTGGCAACAGGCGCATTACCGGTGCAGATGGGATGGTTTTCTAGCCTCTAATCAGGTTGCCCTATATACTGACTATGAGCGGGCGTATTAGGTAGGAATCTCAGGAAATGCCTACGTCCGCAGAAGGCTGTAGGCTGGTGATTATGTTGTTACCATTTCTTACTATATTTCTGCATATATGCATATATTTCATGCGTAGGTTACACTTTTGATACTTCTTTACTCATCTTTAAGCAAATATGTGAATTATTTCGTGACAACTTTAATATATCACTGTTAAGCAAGATGCCGTATAATTCGATGTCTTAAAAATTTTACAGTCGCCAATTAACCATAATATATTATACCAAGTATAGGAGTCATGGTTAAGTGTATTTTACCTGAGTATTTTATTTTACCTGAGTACAGCTGCTTAGCTATTAGCTGGAATTCAGGCTCAGAAGTTAAAAGAGTAAGTTGATCGGGTGTAATAGTTCGTAAATGTTTGAAGTTTCGATAAATTTCTATTTCGCATCACTAGTAGTAGACAGTGTAGTCCCACGCTGCATTCCTCTGACAGATAGCTCAGTGTCCCGACATGGGAGATCGGGCTTGGGGCATGAATGGGTAAATACGAAAAAACTCATTAAAGTGTGTGCAGAGGCTTTAGTTTTTTAAACGAAGGATGCGGGTTGAGTGTTGTCTGGTTGCATACAAGTAACGGTGTTAAGTTTTTTGTATTATAATGTAATATTCTTTTCTTCTTACGTTATTTTAACACTTCCTCATCTACCCAACTAAATAAAATGTGCTTGAGCTGACATTTAATTAATGCTAATAAAACTGCGACGACGACGATCAGGGATATAATAGGAATCAGTCTTAATGAATCCTTTATCACACTTAAGTAAATCAAAATAGCTAATATAAATAATTTTGTTGTACTAAATTATGGATATTTTTAGATAATACACATGTAAACACCTTTGTCACCTGTGCTATCAAGATATTCTTTTAATATTATGACGTCACGCATATGGCGATCTATCGTGGCGCGTTTTTAGTCACGTGACTTTTAAATTTTTTTTTATAAATCTTTGACTGTTTATACTAAACTGAAATAGTTTTTCATCAATTTTTCGCATTGATTATTGTTATAATTTATGATAAAGTTTTTCAATACATAAAATGAATATTGATAAATTGTTTTTCAAAAACCCAGTTGTAGGTGAAACGAAGTTCATTGGGCCATCTAGTTAAATTATAAAGAATAGTTTATACGCATAATCATTAATGCGTTGTCTGTATTTGTTAGACAGAAATACTCGTCTCTTGAATACTTGAATATCGTAATTGTTTTATACAGGTGGTTTCATTGTTTCACCATTTAAAATCCATTTGAGTTATATAGCAGTGGTCTGCCAACTATCATGGTGGTGGGAATGGTTTAATATAATTATTATTGAAATTCTTAAGTTATCTGGAGCGTTGA
The DNA here is from genome assembly GCA_031353405.1 of Baronia brevicornis. NCBI lineage: Eukaryota > Metazoa > Arthropoda > Insecta > Lepidoptera > Papilionidae > Baronia > Baronia brevicornis. The sequence goes on from JASFAT010004767.1 coordinate 37,767, forward strand.
GTATACGGTCGAAAAATACTTTGAAAACTCGCCATAATAAATCGCGATATCAAAGGGTAACATATCTCTTCATACAGATGTATAAAAATTGTACCTTCTCCATTCTGAAGTGTTGTTTTAATCAAAAAAAGTTCAGAGATTGCCCTAAAAAGTAACAAAGCATATCCTAATATGGTCTAATTACGTTTTAGATAGATAAATATATTCTTTATTGTACACCAAAAACAAAGTTATACAATTATTGATATTTGACTTTTTAGTAGCATTCGTCTTCCGTTCTTTAAGGCGCGTAGTGTTTCTATTATAGTCGACGTGACTGGTAAATTCTAGCTGAAAAGCAGTGCTGTGATTGTACAACAGCGTTGTGGTGACCTAGTTTTTCTTTCGCTTCTGCAGTACATACCGATAATTGAACATAAATTAAAAAACTATCTTAGGTCACAGTTTATCATTATATTTTGTTTTTATTTTAAGTGTATATGCAGTGGCATTTTACTGTAGAAATGTAATAACGCGTATTCTATGCTATATCAAGGAAGGAATAAATAATAATTCTGCTGTACAGGCTTCTCGTATAAGCTGTTCTACACTTGTTCAATATAGTCTAATATGGCTTCTTTATATGTAATTGTCGTGTCTCTCCTAAAGTTGGGTTACATTGTTCAATGTAGTAATATTTTAATAGAGTAAGACTATTTTTGTCATTCATGTGGATAGTCCTAAAGTAATTTAAAAGAAAGTTTACGGAAATTCATCAAACCCGAGGTAAGTTACGTGTTAAACGTATAGGAGAAGTTTTTGTCGGTTACCGATTCGCTAGCAAAACGAAGCTATCGTGGCTAATGATTTCAAATAGGGAGATGTATATGTCTATCTATGGATCCCTGTGTATGTGATGAAAGTGATGAAGTGGACATAATAACATCAACATTCGTTTGAGTGATTACGTTAGATTGATTATTCTATCTAATATTGTATTCTAAATGTCTTTACAAATCATAGAGTATTGAGTATTGTCAAACAGACCTAAGCTAACACTTATGAAAGATGAGATAGATATGTGTGCCTGGCGAGGAATTCGAGAGCTGACACCCTACAATTGAAGAATGTAAACTTGTATTCTGGGAATTCAAACTTTGAACTAGTGTTAAAGTCTATTTAGAGAACCTGGCTTATTTGCTTGCCAGAATTAAGGTTTGACTATAACAAATTTTAGGGTATCAGATAATAAATCAGATTTAAGGGCACGTGCTTTGAATATAGTGAAACAATAATATATGGAGATGAATACTTTTAGATAAAAATCTGCTAAAATTACAAAAAAATTAATTAATATGTTTTATATTTTTATTAATTTATTTTTTTATTTTATAAATTACAAGTCAAAGTTTCAGTTTCCATAAGCTTTGGGTAATAATTGATATTGATGATGATTGTTAATAATTGACTTCGTTGGCTGGAGTCGATAATGATGTTGATTTTGATTATTTGATTTTTTTTATAAACTTGATTATTTTATAAACCTGATATTGTTTTAAAATATACTTACTTTAGATCATTATATATTAAAATAATACATTTATAACTTTATTTTGACGTGCATACAGTGATCTAATTATAGGAAGCAAAATACAGAAATGCTGGCAGAAATAACTAATTAAATAAGTCTCGATTGTTATATATCTGTATATATGCCACAAATAGTTGTCACAATTACAGACTTGGATATGCGTAATGTAATTGTATTTACCTTGATTTTTAATTTAAAATAGGAATTCCAAAAATATTATTTCACCATCCTCATTCCTTCAACAGTTTGAGTATGATTACAAAATGGTCTAAACAACATTAAAATATGAAATATAATGCGACTTGACAATATGTGTGCCGCATGCTCTGTGACCTCGTTTCTAAACTGCCGTTCATTATGTGTGCGAGCTAAATTAGCTGAAACCGTCCGTACACGAGCACTACACAACGCTCTCGTGTATGGTGTTACAGACGGAAATAGTGACACAATTGTTTTTTATTACTACTACCTATTTACCGCAACATCGCATCGTCAGCATCTATCGTTTTCGATATACACATTTCAAATTCGTCGCTGTAACCCGTAATCTTTTTCCGAGGTGAAGGAGCTAAAACTCAACCTTCATCGTTTCTTACAAATTAATCTGTGTTATCGTGAGACCTTCGGTTCTATCCGTTCTACGTTTAGATCGTACAAACAGTTAGTAACTGAGATGACACTGTTAGTACGAGCGTATGTTGAATGCAGAGTATGCTCTGATGAACTTAATCGCTCTAACCCATACTATCATCATTATATATATATATATATATATATATATATATATATATATATATATATATATATATATATATATATATATATATATATATATATATATATATATATATATATATATATATTGCTTTTTTAATTTATTTATTTATATATTATAAATTAAAATGGTTTCTAAATTTGTAAAGGTGATACCTACGTATATGACTATTGCAATTTTACATAAAATTTATAATCTTATAAATAGTAAAATTTATTTATATGTACGAAATAAAAATTAATGTTTCCTCGTATGGTAGTCCTCTATGTGCTAAACCTTTCATCCGATTGCGTTGTTGCTCTGGTGAGTTATTCCACGAAAGCCCGCGAACTTTCCTGAAACAAAATTGTATGTTTATCTTCTATGCATTCTAACCACTTATTTACTTAATTTCACTGATGACAAAACTTGACAAAAGGATGGTTTAGGCACATAGAGAGGATGGATGAAAGACGATTGGCAAAAGAAATTTACGTTGCGAATTTGGATGGAAGGGTTGGTAGGGCAAGATCACGGAAAACATACCTTGACCAAATTGTTGAAGAAATTTAAGAAAGGCCTGGTCAAGAGTACTCTTAATCGGCGGGCTTGCATGAGGAGAGTAATGAGTGTGGAGGAAGCAAGGAAAGTATGCCGAAATCGTAGCAGATGGAGATCTGTGTTCTCTGCCTACCCTACGGGAAACAGGAGTGACGATATGTATGTATGTATGTATATATAATTTAAAACTATACTGTTAGTATTAAGCCGGATAGTTAGTTACTTTAGTATAATGGTTAGGTACGCTCTGATGAACTTTAATTGCTCTAATCCATAACCCGAGCATATTTACCCTTTGAAATATTACTATAGTCGATTTCTGTTCATCTTTCCCCTCATAGCTACATGTACACATAAGGATACTAGTCTCAAATGAAAAATTATTAAATTCCCATTCCAAAAAGAACATAATAGTGCGTTGGTTCCTTCTTTTATTTCACTTTTGTTTCAAATACTTTCACTTTACATTCATAACCTCAACTTGGGATTCCCTGTGTTGCGGAGGCCATTATAACACACAAGTCACACGGACAAGCACACTTAGATACATCAAACCTCTAAATCATATAAGTATTTATCCCCATACTGGAATCAAACTCGCGATGCGTGACTTAATACACACATTGCTATGAGTTTGAATTGATTAATATCCTGCCATTACTAAATACTTTTTAAGAAAAGATCCAGTCTTTAAAGGTCTACAACCTTGCATGCGAATAGTATAACAAGGAGGTTCAAAGCTGTTATTTATTTAGAGTATTAAATATCACTAGTCTGAAATCGATTTTATTTTTCAAATATTTTTATAAGTTGCCAACAACGAGCAATAGCAATAAATATCAGCACATATAATTTTATGTACATACATAATAGTGCGATGACCTGTAGATAAAATTCACAGAGAAATAGCAACAATGTCGAGTTTTGAATCCACAATGTCATCAGTTCAAGTCGCGGATGTTGCGAACGAAACGGCTGAAGGTTAATTGCCTGTTTTAAAATCCTTATAACTCAACTAATACTTATGTTATATGTGATTGAATATATATATATATATATATATATATATGTGTGTGTGTGTGTGTGTGTGTGTGTGTGTGTGTTTGTTACTAAAATTATTTCTTTAAATTTCTGAATTTAAAGTCTTTACTTTTTGGAATTCTTACTTACAGTTTAGTATCTAATTTATATACACCATAAAGCTTTTGATTTTTCTTCTCTCTTTTTTTCTTTGATTGTTCTTCTTTTTATTTTCGAGAAACTCTTATTTTTTTAAGCTCAGTAATTTTTAGACTAGTACACACGATAGGATGGAATCTTATTGTTTGATTTCAACTTTTTTTTATTTTTGCCGGACGTCATTTGATCCAAAATTTGCTAACAGCGCATCTTATTTCGATGTGAACTGTCATATTACCATATAAGGCAATCAAATGTTCTCTCCGCAAGAAGCCCAGCTGTTGATAAGAGGGTCATCGTTCTCCGGCGCGCCTGGTCGGGACTATCTGGACGTGATAACCCTACCGCTAGTCAGGGACTATCATCGGGTCCGGTTCTTCACGATTACAACTAACGAGCCGTTCAATGGAATGTTAGATAAAGAGCGGTGTTATAATGTATGAAATTAGGTTTTTTTTTTATAATGATTATTATATTTACAACTTGGTCAGAAAGTCTTGCCGATAGATAGAAGATGGAAGTTCTGAATTCGTAATGAATTGTTTAGAAGCGCCGGCTAATTTTAGGAGCGTTGTAATTAAAATAATGTATTGGACCGTTGTAATTACAAATCCCACCTTTCCTTTCGTTTGATTATTACTTTAGAGGATACAGTTTCCTAGATGTCCAGTGATCCAGTGTCAGTACGACATGCCTGCGAGGAATGTCAAAAAATTTTCACTGTTTCGAAAATAATATCTTTTTAATTTTATATTTCTAAATTAAGCAAAGAAAAAAATTTTTAAGAGAATTTCTCGTTGATATTTCTGCACAAGATCTTACACAATAACATTGACAGTCCCCATATTCTAAGTGGTGTTAATTTTCCTGTACCCAGAGTACATATGAACGGATGCAAAATTTTAGTTTATTTCGCAAGGAAATGAAAAGGAGCGTTTTTGGATCCGATGCTCCGCTTCGATCGTTGTGTGAACTGTAGCACAAATACATGAAAAGAAACAACGCTTTCGACATTCTCTACAACAGTGCGGTACAAACCACGCACCTTTGATTTACTTTATGTTAATGTTGTGTCCATCTATAATTAGGATTACATTTAAGTATGTTTTTAGAACTATTTAGAATAATGAATAATGAATGTAACTCCTGTTAATGGTCCCTAAATAAAACTAAAAAAAAAGTTTGTCATCGGTAATAAATAGTTTGCTTATAATAATTATAGAACCTTATACAAGTAAGATAGAAGGAAAACTATTTATTTAAATTTCATTAAAAATGTATTTCCATTTGACATACATCTGCTCATACAAAATCCGTACATTTTATGAAAGTTTAGTGGGGCATTTAATTATTCCTTCATTGGTGCATATTTCTCGCGATTCTAAGTAGTTATTGGTGTAATACTGATGTCGCCACAAACAAATATTGTTACAATATTGTATATTACGACCCGAGTGACGTAACGCGGGCAAACGCCACCAATAATGACTCACCTACTGATAGGGACACCAGGCGTTTGTAGTTTAGCGGAATTTCCTTGTTTGTTGGAACAGCATTAAAGTGTAGACAATTATTTCACACACATTAAAAATGAAGAAACCTATAAAAAGGGAAAATCAATAAAGATGTGGAAATGTATAAAAATGGACGATCTGTGATATTCACGGATACATATATATATATATATATATATATATATATATATATATATATATATGTATATATATATATGTATATATATATATATATATATATATATATATATATATATATATATATATATATATATATATATATAACCACTTTATTAAACTTTACCTTAACTTCTTCAGCATCATCGTCTCTGGAGGCCTTCTCTAAATTCAATCGTCAATAGACATATATATTTTATTTAATATATTTAATGTGTGTGTGTATATATTGCTCATTTGCCCATCGTATCCTTTAAAAATATTTTTGTAAGAATGTGCGTCTACCATCAAGCATTGTCCTATATATTTGTCCTATATTGATGATTTAAATACATGGTTGATCTACACTTGTTATGGTTATTTAGTTTTAAATAAAGATTACAATCCGTTTCAGTGCCCGCATTCTTGAATAAATCTTCATAACATAACATTACGGTTTAAATTTCCATGTGTTTAAATGTAATTAAATTGAAAAATAAAAATGGGAGGTCGATAGAAATTCTGATCTTTTCGCGTCGCATGCGCCTAGTTAATGCGGGACAAAAAAGTGTTAATACACGACGAAAAAATAATATATATTTTATAATACTAATAAGTATTTCAAAAACTTAACTTTGATATTGAAATATTATTTAATTAACCCCATAACTACAGCGGTTGATTATAGGGAAATCCTCTCTATATAGGTTATGATCACTATAATACGTACATACATATCGTCACACCTGACTCCCGTAGGGTTAGGCAGAGCTCACAGATTTCCATCTGCTACGATCTCGGCATACTTCCCTTGCTTCCTCCACACTCATTATTCTCCTAATGCAAGCCCGCACTATAATATACTGAAAATATAAATATATATGCAAATTACCGTAAATTCAAATTTAAATTACCCGTTCGTCTTTGTAAAATACGTTTTAAGGTTATCCAAAAATGAATAATAATAATTGATAAACAGACAATGCACTTTTATATCACATGTCACCTTTAATTTCTTGATTTGAATGGAGAAATTGTTTTTGTTAACACGTCGATAATAATTTTTCTTCGTTAGAAGTTACTACTGGTAATGGCATCGAATTCATTTGAGTCAAAATAATGTATCAGGTTTTTTTGAGATTAGAGACTTCAAAAGGAACTGCAATCAATAACAATTGTTAATTGTTTTGAATTTATACAAATTCGATCCCCTTTCGAGGAATGAAACTATCAGCCGTATAATTATTTGGAATGTAATGTGATTTATCCAACTTGACACCATTATCTTTATGTATAGTTAAGGAATGTGACTGAACATCAATCATGGGTGACTATATAATAAATTTATTATGCTATTTTTCATTTTTATTAAGACAATAAATATTAAATTCTAGCAACAGCGGCTAATATAAGTACCAACTTATTACTTTGTGAAATGAATAAATAAAATAAAATTGAATTCTAGAGTTTCGTCAAAGTCGAGGTACGATCTCCATTTCAACATTCGTATAATCCAACGGTTGTCGGTTCTTACACCCGGCAAAATTTGATTTAACCCATTGCGCTCGTGTTCGATTCTCAGGCGCCACGCCGTTCCCAGCGGCATCTCGATTGGCGCCCAACAAGCGACAAGCTTTATTCGTTTTATATTTATTATTGTAAAGGTAAAATAAATATCGAAATGTAACATTTTTTTAATTAATTTGTGTATAGGATAACATTGCGGTACCTGTAAGACACGATGACTACGGGTTTCCATTTCGCGAATAAAGGAAATCTTTTTATATAAAATTAAAGAGTATTTTTTATATAATATATTCTCAATAAAAGGTTAATTATGTTTGTTTCAAAAGTTTTTCAGTTGAACTCTGGCTTTTCCTTTGTGTAATTTTGCCTCCGAACTCTTGTTGAGCGCGCTTTGTTGACGTATCATAAAAAGGGGATTATAAATTCGCCGCAAAAATACGGAATAACGACTACGTGACTGACGCCTATCGGGTTTTGATATGTTTATTAACTCGTATTCCCTGTCGGCATGTGAGAAGGTTGTATAACAAGACAGTTGTCATGTTATGCTGTCTTGTGATATAGGCACCCTACATTTCTCTCCACATTTTTCGATACTTATGCTATCCTTCTTCTTTCCTTTGGCATTGTTCTCATTGTAAATGAGATCAAGGGCGAAAAATTTCATGTTTTTCTGCCGCTGAATTCCACAATCGCGCAAAGAAAAGTTTCATCCCCACCATCTGGATGAATGGCGAACCCGTACGGTGCAATGTTACCAAAACTTCACTCCACGCACCATCACTTTGTAGAATCAGGTACCTTCAGCGGTACTTTCGAATCGATACTACGTTGGAACCTTTAAAAAAAAACAAGCGTACTCTTATCTCAAAGACCGGTAGTGCATTTGTAATGCCAAGGATGTTGCAGATGTCTATCCAAGGGTGGGGTTGATTGTTTTTCATCAGACTGAAATAGAAATAGATAGGTAAAACCTATTACTTTTTGAGTTTAAACTTAATATGACGATGGCGTAAAGCATCTTAAGTAAGTTTGGAATACAGAAGGTACTCTTGCGTCTAAGTTTTCTTTTTTCCAATCTGGACGCATAGTCATACATGTTGCTTCTAGAGATGACTACTATACTCCTGTCCTGACTACTATAGTTAATTGTAATGAATTATTAACGCACCCAATATCCTTAATTCGAAACCCAAGTACTCTAACTGTATACAGTTGAAACTAAATGGGGATGTAAGCGGGATAAAGTAGTGCAATAGTAAAAGTAAGTCGTGTTTAAGGTTGTCCAGTAAACAGGTACAAATCTCGATTTTTGTCCTTGAGCTGACTAAAGCACCTGCTTATACATGGTAGTGACATAGATCTGGCTCATGACCGCAGGTGACATTCACCAGTACATCAGGTGCTATGGTGACCTTCTTACACTGTTTAGGAATGTGACATCTGCCTTCAATTTGTTACCTAGAACGCCGATTTTACTTAAATAGTGTTGAAAGATGATCTTTCGATTTTTCCAATTCTTGACTGTATTCAAATACATATATAATTTTGCCACGAAACGGTGGTTTTCAAGATAAAAATCCTTAAAAACAATACTTTTCATTTTTGTGGAATATTATTTTTATTTAATAATTTTAATGTGATCATATCATTCTTAAGTCCCTCATTGGCAAACATCAATCAAAGTATAATGCACTTTGATTACCCCCCGTGACCGGTATTGCCGTTTTGGAGCGAAATTTAAAACGGATTGTTTAAAGTCACAATAAAGCAGGATGATGCGACAAGCATACATTATTCTACTAAAACATATTGTAAAAGAATTTAGTTCTATTTGTCTGATAACCTTTTAACAACAAACCTGTGAAAAGTAAAAGAAGAAGTACCAAACTAAAAGGGAATTATTTTTTAATTATGAAGTTCCATAGGTTGACTATTAAAAACGTCTTATAACTAAATTATTACCATTAATGTAGAAAAATCAAAACCGTCTGATTTTTTTTTTTTGCAAAGGAGTGTATATTAATCATTAATTATTGATTGGTAAAGTTTATTAGTGGGAATTGAATGAATTAAAACTAAAGAACATACGTTATACTATCACATAATTTTTAGCCTATAATACGTATGTGTACTGTTTCTCTGCGCTCTTCGAGTCATTAAACTCATTTTACTTTCGTTGTCATTTCATTTTCACTCGGCCACTGTGTTCTGAGTGGTTGGTTACACTGCTGCACAAGCGATTCACTTCGCGTGTCTGTCTGCATGTCATTCAAATTGCACTGATAGCCTTCCATACTGGTCATTCATACCGCAGTCACGTAACCAGTCATTCGCACGGACAAACGTGGCCGCACTCATTTTAATACAATGCCGTGTACGTCTCAACTTGATTATTAAGAACGATTTATAAGAAACATTTATGTTGATGGTTATTTCATTACTTCTGTCCACTTGTACTATAGATGTAGAATAGCTCGATTAATTTACGGTGAGATCATCATAGAAACACTAGAGTTTTTATTGCTCTGGGAATATTGTAAGTGTGTGTGAGTAGCAAAGTCACGGAAATAGATTCGAAGGACTACCAGTAGACTGAAGGGGTAATGGGGTTTTTTTGTTGGAAAACCAATAACTGTCGGAGTGGACGCGCCAAAACGTGGAGACCGCGTCTCGGTACGTGTAGTGTGAGACGCCTTTGACTAGATGGAGTGACGATGAATGCGCGGTGCGGATTGTAAAAACTGGATGTGAATAGCTGAAGATTGGGTTAGGTGGGGAATTTTGAGGCACACAAGTCCAGCGTTGAATAACCGCAGGCTGATGATATTTTATTTTGGTTTTTAATAATTTTTATTTCGTCTATGATTAAAAGTTTCAGCTAGAAGTTAAGAATACTTACTGATACGCCAAGCAGTGGTTCAAATTGTAAAAATTAAAAAAAAAAATGAGAACTTTCTTACCTCACACAAAATACTCGTATTACGGCAGGAAATTTTCAAACTGAAAAACATTCTGTCTGTTTGTTCGAGCATCACGCAAAAAGTGTTCAATTGGAGGCTTCGACTGTTTAAGAGCATGCAGTTTTAAGTCACAAAACTGCGATATTTTCAGTACTGAAAATGTAGAGGTGAATTTTTCAGGGAAAATTTTCGGGCAATTTTTTTGGCGGAATCTAAATAAAACACGTGGACAAATGCGACTAAACGCCGAACCAAAAAATAGCTGTTGTTTAATAACTTTCGGTGGTATTTCAAATTTTTTCCTATTTTATGGAAGTGGTAGACAAACCAGTAAGCGTGTCACCTGATGGTAATTAAAATAGTTTTCATCGGTCATGGACACCTGTTACACAGATGCATTGCCAAACTTAAAATAAGGTTGTCAATTATGGGAGGGCAAGAATGAGTTAAGGGGAGGTAAACAATGACAGAAGGGAAAAGAAGTTGGGTCTCTGGATTCCTGTAGTCACCATACGAAAGAAAAATGCTATCACTTAAAGCCGATAATTTGTGACGCTGTAGTACTTTTCCGGTCGAACCGGTCGATTCGTACCACCATGGCTACACATCTATTTAAGGTAATTATAGGAATTATTCTTAACAATATGTTATTAAACCGAGAGTCAGTAACTACCTTGTTAAGATCTGCAATTCGAAGAATAATAAATATTGTGTGCATACGACCTACAAATCACGCACCACCACTTTGCTTGAACGTACACGATAAGCGTTTCGCCTTAACGTGAGACATCCCCAGGTGTAATAGACTCTAAGGAATCATTGTGATAATTGTAAATACGTATGCATGACGCGATGCGAAAACTTAGTAAACCGCAAAATGAAAACTTACCACCAGAGCCAAAAAAGCTGTATCTGATCACTTAAAAACAGTTTCAACGCTACATAAAATTTCTATTGGTCGTAGAACTGTGTGCTTCAGAAAGTTCGATGCGGTACTTTTATCTGATCCAAATATGTCGTAATAAAATTACAGCATTTATATACATCTGTAATTTACAGCATTTTCGCTTTTTAACGTTATTTAATTGACTTTGTTTTGAAGTATTAAATTAGCTCTTTTTCCTTTTATATTTCTTATTTCTATCATGATGCAATAAGTTATTAAAATAATTTTAGTATAATTACAATCAAAATGCATAGTAAAGTAACTACGGATTTAAATAAATTATGACTCAATTTTTGATATGAGTTTCAACGTTTGTTTGGCTTGTTTATAACGGTCGAGGTATTAAATCAGTTTGAAATCAACATTGGATGTGATTTCGGCTCTTTTCGCAGAAATGTTCACATTGCAGTGGCTTAGAATTTCTAAAGCAATTGCAATTGTTTGCAAATACAAATCGCAATTATAGTTTTCTACTTCATTTGCATCGATCATAAGTGTACTACATGACGTCAGATCTCGAAGTTGTGTCCTTCGTTGTTTATTAATAAGTGAGTTCATAAGTGAATCAAAAAAGAATTGGCCAGTGACTAGCCATACCTGGTGGTGATTTGTGACTCTAATTAGCTTGCTCAGTCTAGTATAAGACATACATATGTATATAGGATCTTAATTGATTTACTACCCAAAGAGTGGTTTCTATAATAAAAAAAAACATTTCTGTATTCGGTATTATGCAAGTAAAGATTGAAATTAGGGCAAGATAATCATTTTGAAATTTAAACAATATGTTAGATTTAATATCGAGGCAAAAAAGCGAAATTGTATGAAATCGCACAATGACTACTTACCACCAGAGCCAATAAATCTTTTAAGATTTCTCAAAAAATTGTATCTGATCGCTCAAAAACAGTCAGTTTCAGTGCTGTAAAAACGAATTTTTTGGTCGCAGAACTGCGATACTCAGATCATTCGACGCAGTAATTTTTTCTGATTTCAAAATGCAAAGAAATTTTCTTGACATCTGTGTCATTTACAGCATTTTTGCTTTTTTGCCACGATATGATGATATGATGATACTGCATAACTGATGCAGTAAAGACTATCAATGTTCTGATATAAATGTATGTAATTGTTGCTTTAAAATATAGATGCGTTAATAGTCATTTAAACTCACTATGATAGTTGTATTTTAACAGCGATGGTAATATTTTATGCTGTATATTCCAATTAATAATTATTATCTTTATTTGAGCCATTCAAAGAATTTATTCAAGAAATTATTCATTTAAAATTACTCACCAATTCCGAATTTAATTGAATACTGCATTCCGTTTAAAAATGGTGACCATCCGCTTGTTTTTTTTTTGGGACATTCTTAGTTTGAAAAATTTGAATACTACGTCCGGTATAACGAGTAGCTTTGACAAGCGACTCGCTGGATAAATAAGATGTAATGATCAGTTATAACTTGTTTTTTATTATTTTCAAACTGTAATATTGTTGATTTCTTTAAGTCCCTAATACACCAACACCATCTCTTGAGTAATTTGAATTTTCTGTCGAAAAACGTAAAGTTTTAAAAACTTTATATTTATTTCACAGAAGCGATATGAGATTGCATTATAAGGATTTCAAGTTAAATACTTTTGTAGTTTAACATTCAGAGATTTTTTTTTATGACGTAGGGAGGCCGTTGAGTAAGCAAGGATGGAAAACAATCAAGGCTCTTTTTGTCAAATAGCAAAGGTACAGACGTATAGAGAATTGATGATGGCACAACCCTAGAAACTAGAAAAGAAGAACGTATAAATTGATACATTGACAGATGCTAGCCACTTAAGATTTGGATACAAACCTACTGGAAACAGCCGTATTCAATACAATTGAAGTTTGGCAATTGACTCGCGTGTCATGTGTTATATTCGTGACTTGTGGTCACTGCAATTAAAATCGGCCTTCGTTACGTCTGAACGTTTTGTTTCGCCGTTTGACACGGCCAGAATGCTTTTCACTTCGTTTACGGTCTTTACTCAATGCATCTCAATTTACCATTTTATACGGGACGGAACCTTTAAAGCGGCATTTGAGTTTCGTGGTCCTAGTGAGATAATAATTTTTATTTCGAAAATGCTGCTTAATTTTTATCTATGAAACAGATTTATAAAAAAATACGTAAAAATCTTAGATTTAAGAATGCTTAAAATCATATTGAGCAAAATCACTTACATGCATTGTTTCAAGCGCGTGTATCTCCTACCAAATGTGTTTTTCTTTGATTATCTTTAACAACAATTAGCAGCAGTCCAATTCTAGAAATAGGACTGATAGGACTAGCAGAACGTTTGCCAGGAAGCGGTCTCGACCCCAGCACGCTTCTATTCCAGCTCTATTTCACAATTTATTGTCATTGGCTTACATTTATGTTTTCATAGTTTATATTTTAAGAAAGAAAAAGTAAACCCTAAAGTTTTTTTGACTAGCTTATTTATTTATTTATATATTGTATAACTTATTTACCATAGTAATTTACAACGACAATTCATAAATGGTAGAGATACAAATATTTTAGATCAGTAGAGATACAGACCCGCTTAGGGATATCGATATTCGACTAAAGAAACAAATAAAACGTATTAATAAACTATAGAAACAAACAGGTTCTTGTATGCTTATCTTTACTTTAAACGCCTCATTGTGGCCTCAATTCAAAGGAGAACTCTGATTCACAGTATTTCCTATTCAGTGTTTGTACTTATTCATTTTAATACATCGAAAGTGTTTTTTTTTCTTTCCGTGCGTCGTCATAATTCCGACGATTGATGAGCGATGCATTGTTTTGTTTTTATCACTTACGAGGTTTGTGTATTAATGTGTTTCCGAGTTGTTGTTAGGCTAGGGATTCATGGATATTTGGTTACTTCAGTTTACTCTGTGTAATTGCTCTGTTTTAAACGTGAAATTGAAAAGGTAGTTTTACTTTCAGTTACATTAGTTTATATTATTGATGGAAGAGATAAATGTGTTACACACACGACACACATAAATGTGTCGGTCGACATAAATGTTAAGTGGTAGCATTTTGCCATTTTTACTGTATTTCGTGCAGTTAGTTCAGGGATTTGGACGCCAAATGTATGATCTAAGGATTCTGGGTACAGAACAAGGATTATTTTGATATAAACATATAGATTTTTCAGTTCCTACAACTACAATTTACAACCAACATACAACGCTTACATTTGCAACTGAGGAATTGTCAAACTTTCGCAGAAGATCGACTTTTGAATAGTATATTCGCTTCTTTCAGTTAGTAAGAGAACCAGAAGCCCAGCCTTGTCCACTATTCATTACCTTTCTCCTTGCCATTTTTAAAAATCAAGAGAAATTGTATAGTACTAAGTTAACTTCCAAATGTTTTCTTGAATAGTTTTGCGAACATATCAAGCAACTGGTAACACACCTGCACTCTGTAATTATGTAGGTACGGATACGGTTCTATTTGTTAATGCCTGGTTCAGAAATCGTGAAACTTTGGTATGCGATGAAACTGTATGCTCGTATGAATTGTAAAACTAAAAAAATATTTATGAACATTGAAATAATAAGTTTATATCTTATGACAGGGCCTTCATTTATACAAAGTAGCTCAGGAGCGGTGAAGCTTTGGCGTGCGATGAAACTGTGTGTGCGATGAAACTACATGAGTTGTAAAACAATAAATATAACAATATTATTTTAGTTTCGGGTATTGAAATAATAAGTTTAGGTCTTATGACAGGGCGCTTCCATTTGTATAAAGTAGCTTAGTAGTAGTAAAACAGCTACTATGTAAATTTTATACTTTTTTATTAAATAATCTGTATATGAAAAAGCTTTTCAAACCATGGCTAAGCTCAACAAGACAGGTGATAAAAGTTTTTAAATCAATTGTAGTATTTATTTACAACCTTAAATTAAATGAAAATTGCATGTTTAAAACGTCGTGTTTTTATTATTTTGACTTTATAAAAGTTTACATTTAAAAAAACTCTGTAAAATATGTCTGCCAACTTAGGGCCACATATAAAAACAAATACCAGGGGCGCTATGTCGCTCGAAAACACAACTTCTTAGTAGAATTGGTCTCTAGTTTGATAATATATACAGTAACTTTTTCTTTTAAGCAGTGTCCGTTGCTATTTAATTTTAAGGTCAACGGACAGTTGGTTGCAATGGCGTTTGCGTGCTCTATCCTAACGCGTGTCGAAGAATATACACGTATACGTCATAAATGCTTTGTCGGCGTTTTGAGCGTTCTAATTGACAACAATTGGATGCTCTGAAATAAACTGACTGTGTAAGCCACGAGTCAAAAACAACATGTGATTTTTTTAATATACAATATCCATAGCTATATATATATATGTATATATATATATATATATACACATATATATATGTGTATATGTATATATATATATATATATATATATATATATATATATATATATATATATATATATATATATATATATATATATATATATATATATATATATATATATATATATATATATATATATATATATATATATGTATATATGTATTCAAGCCTATCCCCCGCAGGGGTTGGCAGAGACCACAGAGCTCCATCCTCTACCTTCATCGCAGCGAAACGGCTCTCCTTTGGTCGCTTCTCGACGTCGTGAGAATCAGGATGTGACGGGTGGCGAACCACGTCGCTGTCATTTTTTAACAAATTAAGTACATTAAATTCGTCTTAGTGAATCCCACGAGCCGCAAGGAAGGATGGAGGTCAGCCCCAGCAGAGCCCTGCATGCTGAGGTAAGGCACCATAGTACCCGGGGGAGCCCGATCCCGGGACGGTGGGCACGCTTGCGACCAAGCTTGCCTTTAGCCATGCATCCTTTGGCACAGCAGACCGTGGATTGGCGGAGAGGAAGGGAAAGGATAGAGAAGAAAGGAAAGGGTAGGGACGGAAATGCGGATTGGCGGGGTTACCAGATTTGGAATAAAGATTTATAAATCTATATATATATTTATTCCTATATATATATATATATATATATATATATATATATATATATATATATACATACATACACGTGTCAACCGCAGGGCACGTGTCACCTGATGGAAACGAATCGACGCGACGTATCCGGCCTTAGAGAAATTATATACATATATATAGGCTTGTTACATAGTTCAAAATGGTTATATCTCCATCAGCAGGCCATCAAAACCTTGTCTTTGGTTGAGAGAATGTTGTCAATTTAGTTTGACCTTTCTATGGCAATATGTGAGTTTTATTTTTTTAAAGTATTTATATACCCAAATTTCGTGTAGATATTGAAAGTAACTCAGATGGACAATTTTGCAATTAATTAATCAAATATTATTTTAACCCTTCTTTGTATGATTTTTTCTTTATTGGTGAAATAAATCAAGGTGATATAATTCATGTTCAAAATTAAAGGAAAAATAGTTAAAAAAATCTTAATATATATTTATAGTATAAATTTAGTAAAAAACAATATGATGGAAATTTCCATTATCATGCAAAGTAAGATACTTAGTACTAAATACAAAATAAAAGAGGATATCATTAGATATATTTTATTCTTTATGATAATTAACTAAACAATTATTATTTTTACTACAAGAAATTGTAAAATATAATAAAACAAAATCATACGCTTATTGCAATTACAACAAATAGCGGAATGATAACTTCAAGCTCGTTTTACTAATAGTGACACTTGCTTATTTTTGACAGCTATGTTTTTTTCTATGCAATGGACATTGAAAAGGTATCCAGACACGATCAACTTGAAGTGAACTTGTTCTTTTATATAATTTTTGGGCATTCAGTGTTATGATGGAAATTTCCACCATTATGCAAAGAAGGGAATTTAAACATTTGACATCTATTAAACGACTAGTGTAATACAAATACCTGTTCAATGCTAATATACTATTAAATAATTTTTGATATATCATCGCATGCCAGAGTGGCGATAAATTTATAATTCTTGGTATGGCGCCTAAGGTATTGGACCACACCTTAGATTATTTTTTACCTTACATTCCATTCTCCAGTAGTGTGAGATGCGACACCTCCATTGCTTTGTCGACGTGGATGCCACGCAAAAAGACGGTTGCGATTACATTCTAGCTTATCTAAACAAAGTGTTAAAATACGATCCTATTTAAAATATGATGATTCAGTGTTTACAATGATATACAGTACAATTTTGTGAAGTAGTTAGAAGTACTGTAATGTATATGTGTCAACTTGTGGTGAATCTTATAATTTCTGCCACCTATCACCATCCTCATCATCATCAACAGCCTGCGGCAGGGCCTGGACATAGGCCTCACCTATAAAGCGCCACCTAGCCCGATCTTCGGCTTTACGCATCCAGTTTCTGCTAACCGCCCTGCGCAGATCGTTGCACTGTTTGCCACCTATGGATATCTATAATACAGTTAAGGATATTATTGCCATTGGATTTCACGTATATACGTTGCGGTACCTATCTTAGGGTAGAATGACTACAAAGATCCTTCACTTTTCAGAAGTTCTCATCGGCACCGCGTCAATACGGTGCACGTATTTTAGTGATGGATTTTTATGGAATGGGAAGGCAAACGAGCAGGCGTGTCACCTGATGGAAAGTAATCAACGCTGCTCATAGATATCCGCACTGTCATAAGCATTGCAGAAGCGTTGCCGCCCTTTGAGAAATGTGTAGGCTTGTTGTGTTGAAACACTGCTGGAGATAGTTGGTTTCATTGTAGTGGTGCGTGGATAAAGATTTGGGATAAACGCACCGTAGTGGATCGCCCGCCATTCATTCAAATGGCGAGGATGAAACTTCTCTTTGTTGCGATTTGTATGGTAGTGTATTTCAGCGGTCGTAATAATTCTGAACAATTCCTCAGAGTTTTCCCCATGGTAAAATCGACTGACGATGAATTTATTATAAGTCAAAATACACTAGAAATTTCTCAGCTATTTACTCACTAAGCCATGTTAAAAGCTCTTACTACATATGCGATTTTCATTAATTCAAACCGCAGACGTCCGTAAGTGCTTGTGTCGATCAGTGCGTCGATAAAATGCCGTCAAAACAGCGCATTGCGAACTGTGCCATATGTTTGATTGTGACGCTACGCGTAAAAACCACATATTCATTATTTAATTAAAATTTAATTTATTTGTGCGGTAATTAACACCAATAATTCTCCTCTTTACTTAAAAAACTACTTCCATATTTTACGTAGTTCTCACAGTCGCACTATTCATTCGTGCCTCAGAAAATCTTCTCGAGACTTTTCCCGCCAACTTACACCAGTGACGTTGTGTTTTTATTTCATTTTTATAATCTTATATTATAATCAGTTATATTGTTTAATTGTGGTAGCGTATTATGCAATATAGTTCGATTAAGGTGTATAAGTGAAGTGATATGAAATAAATGAGTGTATCGTGAATTTTTAAGTTGACTGAAAAAGTCCATAGAAGGTTTTGATAAAATGGCTACTATTTTATCAAGACGTAACGTGAAAAGCTGACTTGGAACATTTCAAGAGAGATATTATATATAGATAGAGATATGTATTTTACTTGACACTGGCATAATAGTTGTAACTAATTGCCATCAAAGAAAAGAAAATCTTGAAATTCTTTCTCACCGTACCGGTTTTGTTTCAAAATCAACCTAACTTTGGTTTGGTTTGGTTGACTGGTAGAGATTGTCTTGCGGCATTAGGTCCACCTTTATACTAAGAATTCGTACAGGCAGTAAACTAACTAATCCGTATAGAAATAATAAATTAATAAATCATTTATTATGCCAGTAAAATAGGCATTTTTTGTTTATATGAAAATGCCGTTCTTTAGTAGAGCATCACAAGTTGAGTGGTCAATTTGCGAATTTATCTTCCTCTTCTATTTGAGAAGTAGAAATGTGATATAGTTATTTATATCACATTTCTACTTCTCAAATAGAAGAGGAAGATAGATTCACAAAATGCCTTTCCTTTGCTGGTTTCAACGCCACAGGATATTGCATCAAATAAATATTTAAGAGTAAATTTTTCGATTGTACATTATACAAATTAACTGTTTTATTATAATACTATTAGTACCTTTTGTATTTAAAAATATACTATATTTTTTATAAATAACTATGGTTACTATTGTAGGTTTAAATTAAATAAAATGTTTGCTTTATTTAAAAAATAAAATATGTCTTTTAATATTTACAGCTTTGATTTCGATTTTGGATGTATTACTTTTCCTCATTTGACTTAGTATGTACATACAACTCGCGTGTTGTACGCTTCATTATTAATTAAAATACCGCAAGAGCCCACATTTTTATGATTATGTAAAAGAGCGAGCGATGACTCTTCTTCCATACTACACGGTGGTTTTAGTAGTACATTTTTGTTATGGTTCATGCATTCAATTATAAAATGGTTTTTATCCGTTGCTATGCGTACTTTTTGATATACGTACGGCGTAATTCATGGATGGCCCCTTTGGGGTGTTAGGAAGTTCAAACACATCTTTTTTGCTTTGTCAACCTCTCTAGCTCTAAGACCGAATTATAGCAGGATATAAGATTTCATCATCATTTTAATCAACAGCGTTCAGCAGTCCACTGCTTGACATAGGCCTATCCCAAAACGCGCCATCTAGCTCGATCTTCAGTTTAAAACATCTAGTTTCTATCAACCGCCCTGCGCAAATAGCCGCATACACATAATTATGTAATATTATATAATTTACAATAGGCCGGCAACGCATATAAGACTAGTTGCGGGTGTTTATGGGCACTGGTGATCACTAATCACCAGGTGACCTACATGCTCGTTTGACCGCTCTGCTTTAAAAAATGTGGATTAACATTTCTCCGCTATGTAATACATTATTAATAAAAAAAGTGTATTACATCGTTAAAAATAACTGACTAATAAAATATATAATCAGCTGGACTCAAATGGTGGCCAATGACGAGGCTCTCCGACAAGTCAAGCAAAAACGTGAACTTTTGCAGACCGTCAAAGGTAGAAAAGTTGCTTACTTGGGTCTAATCATGAGACATAACAGGTACAAAATGCTGCAACTGATCATGATGGGAAAAATCGCGGGTAAAAGACAAGTTGGTCGAAAAAGAATGTCTTGGCTACGTAATATCAGGGAGTGGGCCGGGATAGTGAGTGCTCCAGAACTGCTGCACCTCGCGAAGAAGGAGGAAAGTTGTGCTGAATTGGCTGCCAACCTTCGCAAGTCGGAGAGGCACTCTTAGAAGAAGAAGAATAAAATATAAAGAATCCCACTTTTAATATAATAGTCTGGCAATTAATATAATAACCTCAGTATTAATAGTGGTTACATGACTAAATCGCCTCATTCATGATCTCTATTATTTCGGATTACTGATCTTAAGGTGGTCTATAAATGTAACATTTCTGGAAAGTCATAAATATTATTTATCAATCTGTGCGATTCTTACTGTACCAGTTGAGGACGTGTAATTTGCAGATCTTATCTAAAGTTCGAGCCTGGAATCTAGAGTCCTATAGTTCTATATTATTCATACGAGTCTAGCATTGACTCGGTTTAGTTTAGGATTTCAATCTCTTGAAAGGAAGTAAGGAACATTAAAAGAAGCAATTTCTGTTTAATTACTTTGGATATTTTAGTGAAAGGACATTTATTATATTACCGCGATATCGCGTTTTGGACGGTGAATGCTGAGATCCGAAGGCCCAATTTCCTTCCATCCGTGCCCTGAGGTATTATTATCAGGTCCTTCCTAATTATTCTATAAAAGTATTTGTTACCGTTAATGGAAAGTCGGATTTTACAAGGTGATTTTTATTTTATAAACAAACTGTTCGATAATTTTATTTTCACCCGTTGACCTATATAATGTTACTGAATTTAAATTTCAGTGGAGTTATGAATAAATCAATATTGTCGCTATAGGGGCAGGTTTTCCCCAGAGCGATAAACTTGGAGTGGTCGAGGCAATAGAGCGCTGTGCGGTCAGCCGTTTTATAGACTGCATTTATGTCCTGTCGTGTTCCGGTATGCGGATCTCTAAACCGTTTAATCGTGAAACACAGTGAATAATAACTCTCAATACCTACATAACAATAAAAGAAAAATATGCGTTAATAAAATATTTTTTAAATTTAATTGATAGTGAATGAATGAATGAATTGACTTCAAATATTTTTTCTTCTTTTTACAACACATCATTTAGTGCGCACATAGCGCGTAAGCTTTTTTCCCTCCTCCACAGGTTATATGCAAATTTATTTTCATTAACTTATTGAGTTGCGCTCCTCAGGTCACTTTTAAGCTACCTAAAAGCTTTTGTGCAATGTGGCCTGTGTACTGTAGCACTTTATGGAAGCAAGTGCTAACTCTAGCCAAATACTATGTGAAGCTTTTTTAATACGTTTAAGTGCTATGTGCACTCTAGTATATCATGGGGCACCGTTAAAAATTTTCTGACGTCACGATACCAAGTAAGTCTACATGCCGTAAAATATTTTTAATATTTTACGTCATGTAGCCTTACTTGCACTACATTTTTATTAAAAAAAAAAAAAAACTATCGTCCCGAATCACAGAAATAGTGTAAATAGTGTTAGTAATAGATGTTGGTCTTAAATTCTTTACAATTTCTCGGTAAGTTCTCGCCAGCACAAGGCTTGCAATTAGCGATGAAGGCTTCTTCTCGTGTCCTAGAGACCTATTAAACGTTGGAAGACTTGAAGTGATGGGTTTATCAACGTTCTAAAAAACCCTTAGATGTTGGTTTGGAACGCTTTCGGAATACATAATTATAATATAAGTCATAAAAGTTATAGTAATTATAATAACTTTTTTAGGACTTAGGACTTAAAATTTCTAGAAAAAAATTAACGCATACAACGTTTTTTAAAACAAATCACGCTAGCTAAAACTATCCTTTATAAGATGTTATAAAGGGCTATAACTAAAATTCTTTTCGTGTGAAATTTAAAAAGAGTTCTACCATAGTATAGTTTTTCGTCACATTATCATTTGCACAATATATTTATGTGACTGGAGTCATGAGTGTCAATGAATATTAATAGATAATAATAAAATAATAAAACGCTAAACGCCCTAGAATTCTCTATGTCATGGAGTACTATTGTAAATATTAAAATGACATCTACAAACAATCAGATTCAAAATAAATACTTTAAGACCACACATGTATGTACATAGTTATTTATCTTGATACGGAAATCGCATTTGTGTTATTTGCAATGGTAAAGTAAAAGCTACTTTACTATTATTTTTTAAATTACATATATTGTTATAATTTATTGAATTTGACTTCATCTTCACCAAAGAACCTACGATTTTATCCGTTTTAATGCTTCAAAATAACAGTGATTATGCTTGGTAACAAATGATGCACTTTTCTGTTGACAATCATACAATATCAGCGTTGGCAACTATCCAGTAGTTATCACATTAACGCACCGCGCGTACATCTCCCACTAGATCTATTCCTGGTACGGAGAAAAAAACATGTTCCAACTTGCATAGACGCCTGGCGCTCATACACACACTTATACATTATTCCTTCCTCTCTGATTGGCTGATCGATTACAACATTGACATGCTTGTGCCTATTGATCGCAACTGGTTTCAAAGTCGCGGCCTTGTAAAAGTTGTAAACTATATGACAGTGGGGTGGCCACGAGTCTTCCTTTCTGTCACTTCGTAGATATCGTTTTAAATACTATGAGGTAGCTTACAAAAGGCTTTTTTGCAAGCTACCTCATAGTACAACTCCCGTGCATGATAGCTTCTTTATGGCGGAGTCGGTTAACAAGCATGCGAGTCATTTGGTGGTAAATGATCGCCGCCCATAGACATCCGCAACTGCGCATGTCGCATATGCGTTCCCGACATTTAGTAAACATACCCTCTTTTCTTGAGGGGCACTCTCGCATGT
Organism: Baronia brevicornis; assembly: GCA_031353405.1. Classification (NCBI taxonomy): domain Eukaryota; kingdom Metazoa; phylum Arthropoda; class Insecta; order Lepidoptera; family Papilionidae; genus Baronia; species Baronia brevicornis. The sequence continues at coordinate 60,957 of JASFAT010004767.1, forward strand.
CATTATTGTGTGGTAAGGAGGTGGTAAATTGTTCCACATTTGATCAGTTCGTGGTAGAAAAGTGCGACTAAAGCTACAAGATCACTTTTGAGAAAGATATTGGAATATAGAAACGGAACATGTTTGGTATCTTGTTTTAAGCCAAAAGCCAACCTTTTAATGTTGCGAGACTATAGGACTAAATTCTATCCATAGACCACTTTTTGAAAAATACTTCATAGTGAAGTACGCAATATATATAATATATATACAATAATTTACGTAATTAGATTTTTTTAACTTTGTCCAATATTCACATCGGCACAATATGGCTGTCTCAGTCGTGACTAATGCGGCCGGTACACTGAGTTTTACCATTCAATGTAGAGATGGTTATTTATGTATCGATGTTTTATCGAGTCGATTTACTTTATCGATACAACGCGATCTAAATGTGCCATGAATAGAAATAGGTGTATCAAATGTTTGGAAGGTTTTCTGAATACGAGATTAGGGAATTTGGAAAGTTTTACTTCCAAAGTTTCCTGCGTCGAATAATCAGAAATAGCGTTCCTGTTTTTTTTTTTTTGATGCTATACGTATGTAAATAGGCTCATATTTGTTCTTTTGTTGTCATAATAGGCCCGCTTTGATGATATTCAATTTAAAAAAAATAATTGAAATGATTGAACTTTCTTTGTTGTCGATTTATTTGGTTTAAAAATATTACGAATGAGATATAAGGAAAAGCAATCAAATCTTATTGTCTGAATCAGCAATCTCATTTGCACACCGCGCACGATCGATTGATAAATTACCAGTTCGAGATGGCTTCCTCTGCGGTCACTAATTCGTCTGTTCAGCAAAGCTTTTATGGGTAAATCTTACCAGTAGCAAACTGTTAGAACGGTGAAAAATATTACGTTAATAATATTATTATAACAAGACCCAAAAACAATTATTTTATTATCAATACTTCCAAGTAAAAATAGTTGAGAATTTTTATGATCTAGATGACAAAAAAAAAAATCATCCTAACATGAAATGCATACTGGAGTGATCACTATTCAGTTTTAAGAATAATACAAACACAATCATCGATTACATTTAATCGATACAATTAAGTAATCACGATCCCGCACTAGATCAAAATCAATAGTAATAATATAATTATATAATAGTATAATTAGTTTCTTGATATATAATACTTTGCGTTATAATTCCATTTATGTTGTGCCATTTTTATTTTGAAACAACTAATATTTATATGCATTTTTCAATGTTAATAGACTACGTAAAACAATAATAAAGCTGTTATTGTGTATAGACATTTTATTTTCGAATGTTAAAAGTTTGTTTGATTTACGACATTTTTTTTTTAATTTAATTAAATTTAATTTAAAAAGAAATATTTTTTTAAGATAAACATGCATAACAGAAATTCTTAGCTGTTTAGTCTGCCAATCTTTTCTTCTTCTTTTTTCAAGTGTCCGTAGTAGAGTCATCACCTTCATAAGAAGTTTAAAATGTCCATAATTTAACGCATTCTGTATGAGAATGCCTTCCATATGATACCGATAACTATCCATTAATAAAATATTTTCATTAAAAATAATATCACTTAATCAGAGTGCTAATAAATATGAAAACGAGTAGGTACTTGTGCGTAATCAATTGACGTCCCCATTAGCTTACATGACAGACTTTTATAACGGATCAATACACATTTGATTGCAATTTCCTTTACTGCTGAATATCACAACAGACTTTAAATTATATTCACATATTTACGCATGAAATCATATGTATGCACTAGCGCACGAATTGGCAACACGGGCGATGTTTCGTTGATAAATAAATACTTGTTATTTTTTTTCTGTAAAATTGTTTTAATCACTCAATCAATATAGTCGTAATAGTTTGCTGCCGGTATTGCGCTCCCTCTCAAATATGTGGGTGTTGCTGTAATCTCCAAATGGAGTAGATTGAGGGAACCGCAAATAAGTTTTTATTTCTCATTCGAACGTTGCTACCTGCTTACTACTATTTACTTCTATAGTCGCCTTGTACGAAACTCACGGGAAGCAATGGAGTGGTTCCTATGCCGGGAACCACACGAATTATTTCAACGAAAGTACAGGGTGAAAAAGAGTTTGGATGCGTTATGGGCTAGTTGATTGGTTTTAGAAGCAATCATCGATCTATGTACTGTTTTTAAAAAAAAATGTTTTTAAAGTTAAAAATTTACTCCTTTTGTCAACTTTATAAGAATTATATCGAATCATTTAAGACGAAGATCTTACGTCATCTCTCATTATGCAGAGACGAATCATTTTCATTCTTATTATTTTTATGACGAGACTATGTCCACATGCGGTGAGTGATTTCATAAGGTTATGCAAAAGGCTTGCATATTTATCGCGTTTAGGTTCGCGTTGAGAACCCAAATTTAGAAATTCGGGAACTGAAATTTTATTCAATAGTGTTCCTGGGATTGCATATACGTACATGTTCCTTGTAACTCGACTCCATATTTATCTTCATTATTATAATCTCAGATAAGCTCACGGCCATGAACTACTAACATCACAAATTTTACTGATAATCGATAGGAAGTCGAATATAATCAATGTAATCTTTCGGATAAGAGGATTTGCATAAAATGATTAGGCGACAAATTGTATTTAGAATTATATTACATACATAACAGTAATCGATAAAAAATCAGGTGTTACTACACGGCAATCGACTTTAAAGTCACATCATTAAGGTTACCACAAAACAAGAAAGGACATCTGTGCCCCAGCGTGCTTAGTGCAACAATGTGCTTCGGGGTTGAACCCCATCGCAAGGACTGACACTCAAATGTCTGTGATTGTTATTGTGGAAAGTGGCAGATTTAGGCGTCCTGAGGTCACGAAATTTCTAGATCTAGTTAAACTTCTCGTTTGTCCAGCCCGTCTTCAAATTCTGTTCCTTACTGAAGGCCGGTCGGCGATAGAAGAAGGAACTCCCGTGGGGATGGGCGTCTCGTAAAAGGACTTTTATGGAAATGGGACGAGTCCGTTTGTATTGCGTGATCTATTGTCGTCTCCATCCAACTTTAACAGAGCCAAATGAACCAGAAATTGTTGGATTGAGTGTATTCTAAGTAGTATCGGTGTGCTGGTGAAACGGAGCAAAAACAGTGAGCGAGTGATAAAAACGTTCTATTGAATAAATAAAAGAGGAAACTGATTATTATACATACAGCCCGTTGAAATATTTATTAAGAAGGTCAATAATTTCATTAACATCATTCCACCGGTGTTGCTCCGAGAATTAGAAATGAATCCATAAATTCTGAGCGAAGTTACTCTTTAACCTTTGGACGTATTTACGACGGCGATAAAACAGCCAGTCGGGTATTTAATGCTTCTGTTAACTACACAAGGTAGATAAGGATACTTGATAATAGATATGCATTTGTTAAAAAAAAAGAAATAATTATTTTTGATTTTGATATACTGACACTGATAGTTGTTGTGGTGAAGGGGAATTATTTGTCCTTATAAGGAACGAAAACAGACATCATCATCTTCAACAGACTGCGGGAATCCACTGCTCCATATAACATATGCTATACCTAGCCTGATCTCAGTTCACGTATCCAGGTTCTATTAGCTAGAGCGACTCACATTACGTTTGTCAAGACGCGATCTCAAAGAGTAGTCTATTAAAGCAGTAGACAGTTCTCCGGCAAATGTTACCAACTCATTCCCATTTTGCTGAATCTGCAAGTTGTATCTTTGACTTTGGTCCTTTTGCCGATTTCTTCCTTCCCTTCGAGTTTTTTCGTTATGATTGAGTTCGTAGAGTATGGATGTCTGTTATTTAAAGCATAATATATTGAATGTAGATAGTTTGAAAAAAAAAGGAATACAATGAACGGATTGTGTGTTATATGAGCAAGAAAGAAGTGAATATTGAGATAAAGGCCAACAGGTCAAAGTGGAAGAAAGTCGTAAGCGTTTATTAAATGCATTTGGTGATAGCGCTGATTGCTTTGTTCAGGTGACATGCTTATACGTTTCCAATCTTAAGAGAAAATATACCCAAAATACAAAAATACAAGGAACAAGGTAGGCAAACGATGAAAAATTGAAACAGCATTGAAAGTTCAACGATTAATATAGAATTAAGGTGATCAAAAGCCACCTGTTTGTTTGTCAATATTTAGTTTTTATTATAGTTTTCTGTCTGAATTGCAAACAAATAAAATGTATCATTTTTCGTTTAATTTTATACAAATTAACGATTTAGTAACACATTCAAATAAGTCACGAGGCATCTTCAGGTATAGTAGACTCTATGGAGGACAACCGAAAAAAAACAACTTTTCGGTTGTCTTCTTTAGAGTCTACTATACCTGAAGATGCCTCGTGTTGGGGCGAAACACGTGTCGTTTACAAGACGGAAAAGTGGTAGTGTGTGTTTGGTGTTGTCTATAGTGGTTGGTGGGAGGAGAATTGATGGCTGATTTTCGGTAAGTTTTTGGTTTAAGTTCCAAATAAATCCATACATCCATACATTATCAATTTTCTGTTATTGTTTTGCTTGTCGCGGATCTTAGCTAAGTAAAATTTTTGACAGTCCACATAGTGATGGATTTCCGCAAAGTAACGCCTGACTCCATTAATAACATTCAAATAAATTGGTCAGAAAATCAATACTGGTTAAGAGAACAACCCCTTGAAACTACTTTATTTTCCTAACAAGAGCGTTTAAAGTTTCATGAATAATAACAATTGAACGAAGTGGTCGGTTTTAAATTAACCCGTTTACTTACGTTTCGTGGAACGTTTGTAAAGAGAAAATAGCTTCATTGATTAGATAGAGAACTTAATTGATTTTATAGATTTTTTTAACTTACTTTAAAACCAGAACTACGCGACTTAATCTTGACAAGTTGAACATATTCTAAATTAGTCGAATAACGCTTAACATACATACATACATATCACGGCTGTCTCCCGTAGGGGTAGGCAGAGACCACAGATTTTCATGTGCTACGATCTCGTCATACGTTCCTTGCTTCCTCCACACTTATTACTCTCCTCATACAAGCCCGCCGGTTAAGGGTACTCTTGAGCTGGCCTTTTTTTAAGAGTTCAGTAATTTGGTCAAGGTATGTTTTACGTGGTTTTTCCCTACCGACCCATCCATCCACATTTGCAACGTACAAGTTTTCTTTCATCCATTCTCTCTGTGTTCCCAAACCATCTAAGCCACTTTTGTCACGACACTTTCTTTTACCCCACATCGCTCTCTTAAAAAAATCGGCCCATAGAGGGTTAAGAAAAAAACAGTTCTATACAAGATATTTTTACTTGTAACGTATTTAAGTTCGTGCAAACGTAAGATTGTGAACGTTCTTTGTCTGTGCCGCATATGGATAAAAATCTCTGTTTCCATCGGACGTAGGCTAACAGTGGGTCGTTGACGATAAAATCGTCAAGACCGTTTCTTGTCGACGGTAAACTAGTTCATAAACTAGTTGAATATTCTACTAGTTCGGAACGGAACGGGATTCGTCCACAGCCCTTATGAGAGGGGTGTATGAGCGTGGCTCGAGGTAATTATATCATTATGTGGGCATTATCTTAGAGACTGCACCAATGTGTTGCCACTGTATATATCTCTTACTCTAAGATAGGTAACACATCTGCAGTGTTTTTAGTCCTTCATGTTTATGAGTGTACTCATTATCAACACGGCGGGTCACTAGGTGTCTCGCTTGCTCGTTTGCCTATTGCTACCATTAAAAAAGGCATCTTTTGTCATTTAATTTATTAATGACATTGACATTATAATTGACAAGCATATTTACAATTTTTCGAGACATTATTACAATAATTACTATTTATATTATGTATAAACTGTTCAAGCTAGAACCTAGTGCTGCTGTTGAGTCTGTAGGTGGGAACAAAACGGCCAATCCACGAGCGGCGATCGTGTCGAACTCGACTGAGAAGCCGTGCAGGGCTTCTTGATTAATTTAAATAATTAATATGTAAAACCCGAATAACTAATAACTAATTTGTAAACCCGAATAAATCTGTTAAAACAATGTGTGGGTATCAATTTAGTCGCCCATAAGTTTGGCGGCCGTGACAGGACTTAAGATTTATAGTTTAATATTTACTCTTTTTTGTTCTAATATTATATAATAATATAAATAATACCAAGTCGTCAAAACTCGACCGTAATTAATTTTTTTTTATTTAATATTCGTGCTCTTCTTCCGTGCGCTAAATGTGCTCAAGAAGTGTGCTCTCGTCACTGGTCTGGAGCTCCCGAGCACAAGCACCTTCTATTTGACCGCATCCAACGGAAAGCGTCCCGAATCGTCGTCGACTACAGGATTTCCGATAGCCTCGATTTTTTATCTGTATGTGGAGATGTATCATCTCTCTGCGTACTGTATAGAATTTATTACGGCGAATGCTTGGATGAGTTGTTTAATCTCCTCTCAGCTGCAGTTACACCATTACACTACGTGCCACAAAAATAGGTTCCATGAGAATGCGACGGCTCCGGCGGTGCAGATGTTATTTACCACCAGGTGGGTCCAGGTGACCCACCTGGTGGTAAACGATCCGCTCGTTTGCCTGCTCTGCTATAAAAAAATAGACACTTTATGCAATTTATAATTCATCGGTAAAGTATTTGTATAAGTATGCTGCGAAATTTATTTGTTCATATATTTTTTTTTGCTTGATCTGCATAATGCGTTAAGTACCTAACAGTCTATCCGTCGTCGACAGTTTTTTTTCATGTTGTACACGTCGACTGGCTTTATATAAAATGTAACAGTCTATCCGTCTTCGACTGTTTCTTGGCGTCGACTGTCGACGTCGTTCACGGTTCGATTAGTTTATCAATGAAACATTAATTAAGCTATCCGTTGACGACTGAAAACAGTTGAAATAAACTGTTTGTTGATTCAACGTCCACTCTTAGTAAGCGTCGTTAGATGCTAGCCGATTATGGGCAGACGACAGACGAGTTCACATCGTCTTAATTCGAGACACGCGCATCGCATCCTCCTCGTAATCCGTTCCTAGAATTTATTTTAATTCGCTTTTTCCAAACGAAAGTGCCGATTACTACGTTGCATGGATCATTCTGTGAATCATTCAAAATTATATTCGCTTCTACTTACACTCATTTTTCATGCTTGCCGATGGATGTAGATCTTTCTTTGTTTCCAGCAGAGGGAGTTAAACCACCAACCAATTATATAACCAGTGTGTTTTACCAAGGACGTGTTACACGTTGTTTGCTTTTGAGAAATCTCTAATATAGCGGAATGGTATATGGATATTCCTGCCTCTGAATTTCACTCCCAGACAAATCCAAAAAAGTTTCATCCCCACCTCCACCTATTGTACGTACTGGATTGGAATGAGTGGGATGGGAGATCATCCCAGAATGGCAATCCAGTACGATGCGTTTTTCCCGAAGCTTCATTCCACACACAACCACTCTATGGAACCTCCATAAAACAAGCCTACTCATATCTCAAGGCCCGGCAACACATTTACAATGCCTATGGTGTTGCAGATGTCTATGGGCGGTGTTCATTGCTTTCCATCAGACGACACTCTTACTCGTTTGTCTCCGTATCCCATTAAAAAATGAATTCCACACTTAAAAATGTCCTTCATAATATTATGAAGCTATGAAACTTATCGCATTAAGTAGTTGACGGAATTAAATTTAAAACTGGCGTGAAGTAATCTTTTAAAAATAAATGTTGTTTAATGTATGTAGTGAATCAGGCGCACACACAAATGTGGAGTCATCTGATTATACGTGCACGGAGGTCGTCCGTATCTCGATTTACTTTTTTATATTGAGCTATGGTAAATATGCTTGAGTCTCTAATTTTTTTTTGTTTAATATCTTTATTTTACTACTTACGCAACCTTATAATAATGGAGTTGCGTACTTACTGAGTAACTTGTATAATAAAATAAAATTCATTGATCGTTGTTTGAGGAAAAGTTATAGATATCCAAATAAATAAACACAAGTATTAATATTGTTACTATTTCCGTTTTAGGGTGATATTTTATTGTAATTTAAGCTTTCCTCAAGGCCAGAGTTACCATAAGATAAACTGGCTATCGTGAGTAACTTTCGTCTGATATATGTGGGAAAATAATGAATATTTAATATCGGAATACGCTTAATAGGTCGCGGGGTTGCGTGTGAGTGCAAGACGGTCTTGCTTTGTAAAGTGTAACTATACGAAATTACATAACAAGTTATATGATAATTTTTATATATTTCTATCAATTATAGTTGTGTAAATTATTTTATTCTTTTCTTTTCTTTTCTTTGATGACAATTAATTATAACTATCATACCAGTGTCAAGTAAAATATAATAAATTCAAGTATCTTGAAACGTACTCAGTCACTCTGTTACGTTGTCTTGATGAACACTGCGGCTATTCTACCAAAACCTTCTATGGTCTTTTGCAGTAAATTTAAAAAGTTGACACGCGTTAATTACATATCACTACACCTATACGCTTTAATCGACTATATTGTTAAACAATATAGTCGATTTACCACCACGATTAAACAATATAACTGATAATAATATAAGAAACACAACGTCACTGAAGTAAATTGTCCGGAAAACTCCAATTACTTTAATGTTTTCATTATTATCTGACATTAATTATGACTTTTTAACCTCTTATACAAATGTCCTACTGTTGAGCATGGGCGTCTCCATTTCTGGAGGAACCACGATTAACTCTCCATTTCGGGATTAACACACCACGCTCATCCAATGCGCATTGGCGGGGTAACCACACTTAGAATGAATATCTTGCAGGACGTACATAATGTTTATCCCGACGCGAGAGTGAAACTTGCAATCCTTAAGTACGTAGGTAGTTAGTTCTGACACTGAGCCAATTGGTCGTCTTAATAATGTTCGTTCTAGTTATGACTTAATTAATGGTAATTTGATTAAATTTAAATTTAAATATTTTTAATAAGTATAGCAATAGAGGACTTTTATTATACTTTTATATTACTAAAATTAAACCTAAATCATATTTGGTTGTACAAATAAACAAAAAGGAAAAAATTAAAATCTAAAATGTGTCACAAAATCGTTCTTGCTCAGTGCTCTATTGGAGTATCTGGCGCTTGTTTTCAGTAAGAACTAATGTGGTCAGATAGCGGATCACAGTGACAAAATTGATACACATATATATATTTTGTACAAAATTTCTCAACTCCCCTCGTCTTTCTCCTTCCGTCTTTAAATATGACAAAAGTAACTAACGATGAAAAGAAATGATTCTCTAGACAGAAAAGAACATTTACATAAGAATGAACATTTTTCTGAGGTGTAATTTCTTCCGCAGAGCGCGAAAAAATCTTGACTTAAAAATGCAAATAAATTACCATATCTTGGTGTAAAAATTATGCATACATCGCTTAACTTAATACGCCTCACTGCATGTATTTACTAAACCATTAAGGTTCATTTACGTCATGCGAAGCAAATGCATTTTATTGTTTCACGGAATACGGAAGCTGTATGTTGACCATTATTAAAGGCGGATTATGACGCTAATCGCGATGAAAAGCTTCGGTTGACAAAACCACTAAGGACGTAATTGTTTCAAGTAGTATACACGCTATTAATTATTGGTGATCTCTGAACGTGCGAATGAAATGTATTTTTTTTCTCCTACTTTTGATTTTTCTACGTTATTGGTAATAACTTAGTTCTAAAAGGGTTTTATTAGCCAAACCATATGACTGGCACTTAATAAAGAGTCTGGGTACAAAAAAAATTAATTCCAAGTTCGTAGCTTTTGTTTTTTAAAAATATAATCCGTTTTTTAGTTTGTGTTTTGTTACTTACTTTTCGCATGTTTGTTGTTAGAAGGTTATCAGGCAACTAAAACTAACTTATTGTTATTTTTGGGGGAATAATATATGTTTGTCGAATCATCCTGCCTTATTGTGACTTAAAACCTGATATCTTTGTGTCTATTGTAATGGCAGAAAAAGCAATAAGAGCTAGTAAAATTATAACGCTGCTGGAAGAGGAGTGTAGCCAATGTTACGTCTCACAGCGGTTAAACGTGAGTCCTTCCATCATCCATAGAACATGGACACAAAAATCGATCGTTTTTCGTCGAACTGGGTCATTCATATTGCAAACAAAAAGTTCTTTCAATGTCATGTACGTTTTCTATTTATTTTGTTTCAGACTTCAAAAAGTAACTTATACGCTGTTTATCTAAATCTTTAAGTACTGAAATCAACTCGCCGCTGCTGTGAAAGAATTAAACAGAGTTAGTCGAATAATTGTTTTCGTTTCTCCGTGTAGGTACATACGCTGAGAACGCTGTTGCCACGCGAGAACAAGCCGATCGCGCTCCCCACGCGAACTTTGAATTCGCTCACGTACGGGGAAACATGCGCCCCTGACGCGTGTCATTAGGGATGTCCAAAACAGTTATAAATTAAATATTTTATTATATCACAGGCGCAAATTAAAAAGATGGACAGTCAAATTTACTTTGCCAACATCCGCGAACACAAATCAGAAAAACAATATTGTGTGTTTACGAAAAAGTGTATTGGGAATTAAAAATCTAATTCTCACCGAGAAACGGCCGGCAGCAAATCCTCCAGCACTTCACTATAACAAAAAACGTTGAAAACGTCAAAAACACGCCATTTTTCATCCGGTACCTCGGTTGATGGCAACTACGGTTGCCAAAGTTTTTGCCAAACTTTGATTTCTGGCTACCGCGGTTGCAAACAATCCAAGTCTCGGATTTTTAATTTTCGACAATTTTCAATAATTAAAATAATATTTTAGATAAAAAGAGGACAATACTTTAGATAAAAAGAGGAATTTTTTGACTTTAATAGACCGGATAAACAACGTATTTTGCCTCGACATGGGGCATTCTCAGGTGTAGTAGACTACGAAACTAGTTATTTAATGTTGGTGAACACGCGCGTGGTGCCTAACTAACCCTGATGTGTGATAGTCAGATGTCACATTAAAATCATCTTTATGATGTGTGTGTACCATCCCTAAACACACCTAATACGTTCTTTAGGACCCCCTTCACCGCGTTCATCGACGTCCGCCACGCGAACTCCGTGTAAATAATGCAAAGCGTCATGTTTACATCGACCTCCCACTCCTAGTTTTTCACTGCGGGTTCATATTCCGTAATGGCATGCACTTTATTCCCTTTGCATTGTATTGACGTACGCCACTCCGCAGATATCGCTGTTGCATCCATGGAACGCATCCGTACTTTAGTCGTAATGAATTGCATTTTATGTCGTAGTTTGTTGAGAATTTTTATAGAAAAATGTTATTTCTTCTTTATTGATGTGAAACATCTTATCGCGGGGTATGGGAGTGAAATCGTAGACCGCGACTTCGTTTCGATTCGCGCTACGCTCCCATCCACTCGACTCTATACCCGATCACTTACACATAGTTTATATGAGCATACGGTAAAGAACGAACTCTTTTTCTTTCTTAACATCTAATAAGCGTCCTATGACTCTTTTTTCTTTCTCTCTTTTCGAGTCGTAAGCAAATGAGAAGAATGACGATGAAAATGTCTGTTATGGGTCTATTTAATATTTTTTTTTATGGTAGAGGCAAAGAAAAGAGCAAGCATGTTGGCTGATGGAAAGCATTTTTCGCCACCGCATTGCCGGATTTTAATGAAAAGATTTTGATAGGTTTTTTGAAGGTTCTAATATCTTTCACTTAAAATGAAATACGTTTTATTATTTTTTTTATATATTCACACCTATCCCCCGCAGGGGTTGGCAGATACCACAGAGCTCCATCCGCTGCCATTTATCGCAGCGAAACGGCTCGTCATTGGCCGCTTTTCGCCCTCGTGAGAATCAGGACGTGACGGGTGGCGAACCACGTCGCCGAAATACGTTTACAAAGAACTATAAATACGGCGAGATGACAAAGAGCATGAGAAAACCGTCAGACCATCTTATAGGGTCGCTATAAAATCTGGTATTTAAACCGTGTATTGTCAACGGGCCGTCTACAGACAACGTCGGCGGTACAATGCCTACAACATAATCTATTTGCGCGACGTTCTCGCAGCCATGAGACCGCTTAACAAAAGAGTGTTTGCTTAAAACCCCTTTCACACCTTCATTGTCCCAGCACCAGCCACCCCTGAACTGACCTGCGTTACTTAAACACCCCTATTTACTTTGCATTCAGCTAATGTGAGAGAGACGGAGAAGATCATTATATATTGGACAATAACCGCTGAATGGTCATACTGGATCAAGACCTTGCCTTGCTTGGCCTGTGGGAATCTCAAACATTTGGTGTATATATTTTATAAAAATCATTTAAACATCAAGATTTTATAAGTATACATGACAATTTATATTATTAAGATGAGCATAATATAAATATTGTAAAATTTGATGTTCCTTTTTTTTTATGTCTAATATAAACAAAAAGTCAAATATTTCTTTAAAAGAGGCTTTGTTATAGATCGATGTAAGTTATTATTATTTTATATGACCATGAAGTCTATATGGAGAGTTTAAATATGTTTTTTTCTAAAAAAGTAAAAAATATGTGCCGGCTTACAAAAATAACATAAAAAGTGGAGATTATATTATAATTTTCTCCGCTCAGTGTGTTTAATTGCAATTAGAAATGAATAAAATAAATAATTTCTAATATTATATGAAATTAGATATAATATTAATATTGACCGAAAAAAGGTTAGGGAAACATGAAAATCATCAAATATAAATTAAACATTCACACGTACATTACGTTTGTTGTCAAGAAGTATACAGACGGTATAAACCAATGTGTCTCTATAATGCGTTAGTAATAAAACCAGTGAACCGCAAGTAGCTGGCCCATCACAAAGACATTACATCCTGTACCCACGTGGAAACGGACTGATAATTGACGCAACCCTACAACGCCGCCCCAATACCTTGTCTTTGAGAATTTATTATTACTATACAATATTGCATTCGGGGGTTGAGATCGCATGGTGCATTTGCTGGCAGCTGCCTCAGCCCAGCTTAGGGGTAAAAGAAGCAATCAAATATTTTTCCAATTCTGAACTATAATCCTGTGTTGTAAGAAGCACAGTTGGTTGAACGTTGCACAGAATCCGATGATCCCACAGGACCACATGGTACGCCACCCTCGACATTAGATTTAGGCAGAAAAAATTACTTAATGGGATGTTTTCTGAATGAGCAACGAGAGGACGTAATGCCCGGGATTGGGACTTTTTCCCCGGATTCGTGTTCAAGAGGTGGAATAGCCCTGGGAATTGGAACGGTATTTTATTAAACTTTGTTCTACCGTTATGTAACATGAAGCGACATACATAAGCGCTCTTTGTTCATAATTGAATACATAAAGTAATAATACTCTTCTTTTAAAAGAAGAAACATTTGTTTGATTTTTAGAGTTTATTTATAATATATGTGCATGTTATTTTAGCTGATATCTGTATCCATAGGGAGCTTTTATGTGGAACTATAAGTGTATTATATTCATTAATTTATAGTATTTTCAAAATACACTTACTTTACATATGCTATTGTACGGTGCCCTAATGTAATAAATGCTGCTATTTTATTCGGTTAACTATACTATACTAAAAATATACTTAACTCTACATATCGATATCACTCTACATACCTGATATCGATTTGTGGCGTATTCACTGCTTTGTTGGTGTTCTAGTTGATTCGACTCCGGTCATATCTTTTCAGAAAACATTGAATTATGGTATATTATAATATTGTTAATGTTTGGAGTACAAACAACGAAAACATTATATCCATACTCTTTAATCAGCTATACAGTAAAATGATATTTGCTCCATACAATTGGAAGACAAATGGCATACAGCATCATCGGTACAGCCATTACATATACATTTTACAAATTTTTAGTTCGGAAACCAATTACTCCACAAAGTTTCATCCCTACTATCGAGATGAGTGGCTATTTACTACGGTGCATTTTTCCCGTAACACCCTTTCAGGCACAGTCATTCTGTGGAACGAGCTACCTTCAGTATTTCCGAATTACTATAATATTTTATCTTCAATAAATAAGCGTACATATTTTTCAAAGGTCGGCAACGCGTCTGCAATGTTTATAGTATTTTACATGTCCATGGAAGGCGTTGTTGACTACTACTACTACTAGAACGCAAACTCCAGGTATTCGTCAACCGCTGCCTACGTCAAATCTTAAAAGTATGTTGGCCGGATAACATTGTTTCCAACAAAGAGCTGTGGAAAATCAGCAAAGAGGACCCAATAGATATCTAGATACGTGGACAAAAATGGAGATGGATAGGGTGTACTTTCCGGCGCCATGCCAGTCATTTGCCAGCCCAAACAAGCCCTCGAATGGAATCCGCAGGGAAAAGAAAATGTGGGCGCCCAAAACAAACTTGGCGGCGTACTGCGACGGCCGAAATGCAAAAGATGGGCCTAACTTGGAGCGAAGTAAAGCACATGGCCTCCGACAGGTCGGGCTGGAAATAAGTCGTTTCTGCCCTATGCCCCACCAGAGGGACTTTGGAATGAGAGAGATGAAAGGCATTGATTGCTTGCCATCAAGCGACACACTTACTCGTTTGGGTTCTTATCCCATAAATAAAACTGCGCTCAGCGGTCACTACTGGCTCCTAATGGTGATAGGAAATATTAAGCTAAAATCTCTATATATATTTATATATAATTCTTCTGTACATTTGTTTGTCACTGAACTCCTATTAAATAGCTGAACCCACTAGTATTTTATATTATATATACTCATATGAGTAATTTAAACTATTTTATGACCGTACTTATCCAATATTTGTCGCTGTTACAAAGTTATATTATTTGCCAGGTTTCAATCTTACATACCCGGGGCACATTTCTCGACATACAAATTTTTCAAACTTTTCGGAACTAGCTCTCCAACCCCTTGAATAATTCAGTATGTTGGAGACAAGCTTTATGATATCTTGGATAATCTACAAACATGGGTGAATAGCTATGTAGCGTACAAAACTATATTATTTGAATTTAAATTGTATAATTTGAATTTATTCCGTTTTATCTTTGTTCATTCTTTCAAAATCACCTTCAAAGTTATTTCTTAAAATTTGATTAAAGATTTATCTTTAAAATTTTCAAATCTTTCATTATTATCCAATGCAAAATGCTTATCCGTTGCCGAGCGTAGGCTTATATGATCGATTTGTCGTTTTACATTCCAATTAGGGTGTCTTATGTGGTACAGTGACTTAAAGAGGGCCTATTGAAAACTAAAAAGGTCATGATGCTGAACTCCTATCATCACCGTTTTTGTCGTTTGGGTAGTCACCAGTGTCCCATGTATCTATTTCAACCTTTAAAACTATATTTAACTTTGTCGAATACTGATGTTAATCATTTGGTTGTTAGAAGTTTTTGCTACTAACTGCTAATATTTATTTGTTATGAATGGTTTTACGGCTTTAGGTTCAAGTTCAAGCCGTTTTGAACCCGTCTTGTAAGTGTCTATGGTCAGCTTATCACTTGATAAAATGGCGGCCATTCTACCAAAACCTTCTATGGACTTTTGCACTCAATGAAAAAGTCACGAAACACGTATATATTTCATATAATTTCACTTAAAATCCACCACCACAATGAAACAATATAACTGATAATAACAACATTATGAAAATGAAATAAAAACATAGCTTAACTAATGTAAATAGCCGGGAAAAGTCCAGCTTGTAATAATATTTACTGTTTGCCGGCATAGAATAGGGCTACCTCATTTCTCTCCGTGGTTGTAGAACAAGGAGACTGACTATTGGAGCGAATACCAGTTGACAGGTAGCAGCGTCTAAATGTGAGCGAAAACTAATTTGCGATTCCCAATCCGCTTGCCAAGCATGAGGAGAACGGACATTTTACTTTTTTTTGTGAGGTAGGCCAAGGTCAGAAGTGAACTTTTATGGCTGTAATGATTATGTTCTTATGCCCTAGTCGCTCGGGATCTAATAGAAAAAATGGCTTTATTCTATGAAAATGTAATAATTTGAATTGCCAAACCAAAACCATACTTGCGTCCACTTTATCTATAACAAAATGCGGGCGTCGTTACAAGAGCACGTTACATGGATTCACGTCATTTTGTATAAAAACGAGAGTACGGTTCATTTCAACGACCTTGCATTGTTTTTTTTTACTTAATGTCTTACTTTGTGAGTATCACTCATATCACAGCGGCTCAATTGTTAGTTAAGGAAGAATATGTTTCAAAAATATAGTGAAATGACTAGAAAATTTGACTTTGTATTATATTTATTAATTTGGGGACTAAATGTCACTTACATTTTAAGGGAGTAATTCCAAACAACAAAACAAAATATAATTCGCGCACGCGCATTTTTTTGTGATTTGTGTCTAAAGCGTGATAAATGTATAATTTAAACGTATGAACTTGAGAAATAAATTTGTACAGCTCCCATTGTATGTATAGAAACGGAAACATTAAAGAATATGTATATAAAACATGTATATATATATATACACGTATGTTGTAAGAGATCACATAAACTATTACTTGTGAACTAAACAACTTCAAAAGACTTGTACGAACTGCTTTTAACAGCTGTTAGTGATGTACGGCGAAATAAGCTTGACCTCTTCCCATTCTTAACCTGATCCTTATTGCTATTATATTGTAAAAAAGTGTTTAAGACAAGACAGGTCATGTTTCAGTGGTTTTGTAAAAAGAGGGTTGTTCCGTGGGGTTCTATTGTCCCACGTGTGACTCGGACCCCACGCGTCGCACCGAAAAGACAAGTGATTTAATGGGTACAACAAAAAAAAGTTTTGTAATACGGTAAAACTTCTTAAAAATCTTTCCCTCTCATTTATATATTGTTATGTTAACGGTCGATTATTAAATTTTGCCAATGCATCATTTTGGCCGATTGACAGATTCGATTTAAAATGATTATTAAATAAAACTAGTTCTCGTATAAAGTTGATGTTTAAATTAGCAAAAAGTAGCGTTTACGATCTAACGTCTTGGGTTTTTTTGACCTACTATTAAACTATTGATGCAAACAATATAATCCTACCACAAGTACTTTCAGGTTAGTCGTAGCTATTAATAAGATTTTCAAAAATTCACTTGTGTTTTCATCTTTAACTCGTAACATATAATCGTATCAGATCACTGAAATCAATTTTAAGTAACTACAGCGGTATTCGATTTCGATTCACTCATGTTCCATGCAACGTACAAGTATAATCAAATGCACATTTGTTCGTTCTAACACGCTTCACAAAGCAAATACAAAGCGATAACCAATTAAGGAGTTTCTATTAAGCATCTCTAAGGGCCTCAAAGCTAGTATAGACGCTTTCAGAATTAATACGTTCTCGACTGTCCGTATCCCGAATAGTTTAATTAGTAACATCCATTTATAGAAGATTCATGTGATTGAAGTGGCTGCAACTAACTGTTTCGGGATCGACGGTACCGTCCATTGAAGCTCGGTACCGTAATGCCAGCTCTGTTAAACGTGCGTTTCTCAAACAACGCTCAGATAGCATTGGGTGGCCGTCGTTTACACCGTTAAGTAATTATAATAAATTATGCAATAGCGAAATGTAATTTTTTGCCTGTAACGTAAACATGGAAGTACTACACTCCCGCAAAGATCAAAACCCGTATAATGATACTGTTACTGCGTTTTATTTATAGAACTTAGCTGGAAGGTCAACCCTTCTTTCCAACCCTATCAACACTCTTTTATTATTTCCATTTCTTCCTTTTTTTATAGCAGCACTTAGTTGTATCCAATCACAGCCGCCTATAGACATCTGCAACGCTGGAGGCGTTTCAGACGCGTTGCTAGCCTTTTTGTGAACACATACGCTCGTCTCTTGGCTACCCCTATTTCATATTAATGTGGGAATACCGTAGGTGGTAAATCATACCATATTTGCACAGTTCGTGGTAAAAAACTGCGACTAACTTATTATCATTCATTTTTTCCTAAGGGAGGTTAGGAATTGTCAGTCATTGTCAACTTCTTTATCTATCTTCTTTTAAAAAAATACATGAATGTAATATTTTAAAAATAGGTGACAAGCGGTATCTGTCATTGACCGTTACTGGACGAATTTATTACTTATCATTCTTATATGTTATTCTAAGAATTGTTATGGAAGATTTCATGTTAAACTTGTAATTCGCGTAATTTCATTCAATTTAATTCAATTATTGTATACAAGTTTTCACTTAGTTTGAATAGATTTTCGGGATAGAGGTTGAAGTTTAGGAGAGAGCTATGCTAAGGCACGAATATTTTTTGATGTTACTTCTTCTATGAGTAATATAGAAAAATAAAATCCCATGAAAATTACATTATTTTATAGTATTTTTAGCATATTAATCTGAAAGTTGAGATAAAAGTAAAATTTACATGTGCTCTATGTAACCGTTTGTTTCATCGTTAACGCTTCGGTGTGCATGGCGGCCGTTTGTTAGTCGTGATATCGGCTCGCTGTCTTAGCGGACGGTCGAATACGCGAATTAACTTCAATCCCTGGTTTGATTACTTGGCTTAGCTCTTGTCTCACAATTTTTGCTAGTCTTTCTTTAGACTTTATCTTCTTCATTACGATATACGTTATACGATATTTAAATGAAGTAATTTATTTAAATGTAATAAAACAATATTCACATTTTTGTAGCATAATTGCACTTATACAACTAATACGTAGGTAAATTATATTTACAATATAAATTAGCTCTCATTATAATCAGCTATATGACATAATCCTAAGCTTTGTTCTTCTAACACATTTTTTGAATGTTGGTACTGTACATATGATATAAATAAATAAAATGGTAGAAATTTGCATTTGCAAAATGGTAAAATCTGCATTTTTATCATGTCATAAAAAATGTATTATCAAAATTCGTACAGCTGTTTCGTCTGCATAATGTCAAAATTATAGAAAAACTTTAAATAACTGTATTTTTATAATGGTTCGCATAAATTCAAAACAATCTACACATATCTCAAAGGCTGACAGACTTTGAGATATGCTTCTGCAATGCCTATAATGTTGCAGATGTCTATTGGCGTAGAATTCTTTGTATTAGGCGACCGATTGGCTCAGTGGCGGGGCCCTCCGCCCACGGAGTCAATGGTCGCGGGTTCGATTCCCGCATCGGAATAAATATATGTATGGATTTATAAATATTTATTCCGAGTTTGGTAACCCCTCCAATCCGTATTTCTGTTCCTGCCCTTTCCTTTCTTCTCTATCCTTTCCCTTCCTCTCCTCCACCAAGCCACGGTCTGCCGTGCCAAAGGATGCATGGCTAAGGGCGAGCTTTGTCGCAAGCGTGCCGACACCGTCCCGGGATCGGGCTCCTCCGGGTACTATGGTGCCTTACCTCAGCATGCAGGGCTTTGCAGGGGCTGACCTCCATCCTCCCTTACGGCTCGTGGGATTCACTTAGACGAATTTAGTATACCTAATTTGTTGAAAAATGACGGCGACGTGGTCTGCCACCCGTCACGTCCTGATTCTCACTAGGGCGAGAAGCGATCAATGGGGAGCGGTTTTGCTGCGATGAATAGAAGCGAATGAAGCTCTGTGGTCTCTGCCAACCCCTGCGGGGGATAGGCGTGAAAATATATAAAAAAAAAAATAAAATAATAGGCGACACGTTTTGCTCGTTTGCCTTCCAATCTCTTTAAAAATTATATATTCTTAATGAAAGGCAGTTTTTTTTAATATCACTGATAGAATCTTATTGTTTATTTATAAATTTAATATGATTTTATAATAGTAAACATTGTTTAATTTAAACTTAAAAGTATTCAATTTACATTTATACCATGCATTGCTTATGACAAAGTACAGTGCCTTTAATACATGATTCATTCTTATTCTATTTGTCATTTTATGCCCATTGTCATCGATATAAGCTTATAAATGCATTAGATAATCGGGTGGTCACTGAACTCGGCCGTCGTTTCCTGAGTTAACTGGCCGTTGAGTTGCCCCTCAATTATTGATGTAGGAAATTTACTTTTTATTCGGCGGTTACTCTGAACATAATATTGAGCGACGAATATATTTCTCCTATTCTTCTTAAATTCTTACTATTAGTTTACACTCTCCCTGTTTATATTTTTATTTATATTGATATATCTTGTTCAAATTTTCACTCGTTATTAAAATACTTTTTATTCATCCACTCAAGTTGAAATATTATACATTTTTTAAACTTGTAGTGGATGACACCTGATGATAATAAAATTTTTCAAATATTTGTTCTTTAATAAAAAATAATACTAGGAATTGAATTTATTTTTTTAAATTACTTGTTTAATACTTAACAATAATAACAACACGCTATCTACTTACGATGAAGAAAAAACATAGTCAGTTATACATAAATATTAAGTGTACAGCATACTATGTGTATAGCATTTTATTATTATTATCACCTTTATTTACATATTTATCTCTTAATACAATATTATGAATATAAAAAATATGTCTATAAAAATAATATTATTATTAGAGTTATTAATCCTTCTTGGCGGGATAAACCAAGCACACAAAGGATTATCCGTGCAAGAAAAGGAACCTTCTCACGATTTTAGCCGTGCACTATATGGCTGGGTTTTGAATTTTTATCTTAACCCACTTACCTAAACCTAATTTGGACAGACGGGCGTCCAAATTTTTACCGATAAATAAGATAATGACAGTTGAATCAACATGTTACATGGCAAAAATCTCATGCGCGAGGTAGATTTATTATGTTTCTTTATTTTTTTCCGCTCATACCTATAGGTATACCTTTTTTTTGATTGCTTAAGAATGTTCATGATGATCTTCATTTAATTCAACTGTATAATAAATAGATGTTTTTTGTTTCAGGTAAGTGCATTTAAATTTTCAAAACGACCGTTCAGTAAGTAGTTTTAATATTATATTTCTCCACGATTCTGCAAATATTAGCTAATCATAATCAAAATATTAGCTAATGTATACCATACATACTTTGTAACATGGGATTCCCAAAATATTTCGCCATATCGAAATATATTCGCCAACTTAGCTAGGAGAACATTGTAGCAAGTTTGTTAAGCAGTGGCTACAAAACAAAGTATTAGGAAATTTTCGTTCATATATTTTTGATAATAGGTTAAATAATCATTGATTTAAAATGTTAAAGTTTAGATATGGATTTTCTTCATGGCTCGTCTTTGTCCCACTGCTGAGCACTAGTCTACCCGAATCTCGAGGAATCCAACACACTTGTGTAATGCAGTTTGGCGGGGTATACAGACTCGATTCAAATATCAGTGGGTCATAGATATGATTATGAAAAATATGTGAAAAATTAATGAGTTTGTTTTGTTGCCATTACCTTTGTGACGGCAGTGTGTGCAGGGTCTTAATCAGTACGTCACGAAACAACGGACAAACTGCCCTTCGCTCAATAAATATAGTGTTGGACGTGAATTAAGTTTTATAGGTGGGGTGTAATACCAAATAGACGCGATTAGTCGGCACAGCGGCGCCTTTGATTCCCGCCAGCATTGTAATCGGGCCCCGGTTCGATTCTCACACTCGCACGCGATGTTACGGCCCGGACGTTAAACTGGCGGTTTTTTACGGCGAACGGCCTTCACAGACGTTTTTTATTAGCGAGTTATGTAATATAGTTGTTATGGAATGCAAACATGTGCGTTTGCAAAAAGAGCTTTCATTTTTTTATATTTACTTGTTGCAAAGAATATGAACTATCAAACCAGTATTTCTGAAAGTGGGCTATAACGCCCCCTTGTGGGTGCTGGAGAGTTTTAGGGGGTGGTAAGGGGCCCGAAGAGAATTGGAGGTGTTGAAGTTGTTTACGGAGAGCGATGGCTGATTTATATTTTAAAAATTGAACCAAAATCAAATCCTATCTCTAGAACTGTAAAATATGATAAGACTGATATAACACGCTGTACTAAAATTATAGTTATTATCGCGTTCCTGAATTTTGAGATGTGGACTTCTAAAAGTGGGGGGTAGAAAAAAAAGTTTGAGAAGCTCCTTATTGAACTAATAAATATAAAATGAATTTGTTTTAATATACTACTATTGTTCGTTCCAATATATAAAAACACTCAACAGGTATACCCACAACATATGTTTATATGTACATTACAACCTTTCGGACTAGCTCCACGGTGAGGTATTGCACGGTGCCATGTAAATCATATGAGATTTACGGCTCCAGTAATTTCCTTTTCACGTCGCATGCCCCTTAACGCCATGCGAACGGATATGGAAGTAAAATATAGTCATCCATTGTGCTCCCACTGCGTACAACAATTCGTTTGACGTGGTCGTCATATAAAGATATTCCGATGATTTTTTATGTCAGAAGTCTGGGAATGAGTTTAAAAATTTTGACATAAATACATACGATCATGTAGGTTAGGCAGCGACCACAGACCTCCATCTGCTCTCTCACTCACTCATCCATCACACATCTACACTCATCACTCTCTTCTTACAAGTTCGTCGTATCAGAGTACTTTTGACCTGGCCTTTCTTAAGTAATTCAGCGATTCGGTCAAAGTTTCACATGCGTTACGTAAATTTCTTTTATCACTCGTCGTTCATCCATCCTCTCTATGTGCCCAAACCATCTAAACATCCCTTAGAAGTTTTAGTATTGTAAGAAAACTAGCGATGCTTTAAATATTCGTACAGTTATTCCTAAACGTCCCGAATAAGTTTATAATCCGTGTGTTTTTTTTTTTTTTAATGGACAAAGATAGGTAATTGAGGAATCGCTTCATGTCATGGTAAGCAACCTCCGCCGTCTATAACCATTTGCAAGACTAAGATCAGTTGCCCAACTGAGAGTAAGGATGTGAATGAATTAAATAAGTAATGGGGGGAGAAGGAAATAGAGGAAGGGAAAACAATTATGCCTCCGGATTCGTACGCTCACTATACGAAGCTTGGGTACCACAGTAAATTGGTACCGCTTGTCGCCATATCCGGTACAGATGTACTATGATGGTAGATATGCTGCCATGGGTCTATCATTACCCCATGGTTATAATAAATAAAGTCTTTTTTAAAATCATGAAACCTATTTGAGATAGAGAGATGTATTATAAAAATTCTTCAACACAAATCGTGTAGCTTTGGCAACATTATCTACTTGGACACTGACCTTTCACATCCGGATACTTCCGGACCGGTTTCTGGAAATCACCCAAAGTTCTTAGAGGATATCCGTGTTTGGGAGTCTCGAATGCGAATCCCGTAGAAGTGATTGTTAATGCCCGCCTCCACACAAAGTATACGAAACCGTTATTATAATAAAAACGTTATAAAAAGAAAAAAAATCTACTGATATTGATAATTTTGGGTAGAGTGTTAGATTAGGTTAGGTAGAGTGATTGACATTAAGTCTTGTGATGTCGAAGGGTTTAGAGGTACTTGAATTTTGAGCCAAACGTTGTGGGTTTCTAACTAATTTTTTTTTAATAGACTGACATTCATTTATGTAGATATTGTGTGTTAAGGGAAGAAGTTGTATTTATAAAATTACTAGCCTAAAACTTACGTCAGAAAATTCATCTTTCTAATCACTCCTCTCATGAACACAAACCACATCAAAAACACTACTATTTTTCCGCAATCTATACAACATGTGTTTCGCTTCAACACGAAACATAAAAACTGGATGCGTTTACAAACAATCAGTCTGGATGGCGAATTTTAGGGGCCCAACAGAGGACTGCTTTGGGCAGATGATGATGGACGAATAGCAACCTGATCGGTGGACCAGGATTTTCGATTGCAACAATATTGCAAATCAAATTTGCCTCGATAACAGAATTTAATGGCTGACAGCGTTACAAAGCAGTGTAATTAACGCTAACTGTGGGATTGTGTCGCTGCGGCGCTTTGACTCTGACGTCATCGACAAAAGCGGCTTTGTTGTGTCAATTACTCAGAGAGCGGCTCATCGTGGTATATCCCAAATAGAGCGTTGTTACTGATGTTTGTGTAATTATAGTACATGAAATTTGATCGACCTGATGACGAAATGTATTGGGCTACGGGATTAACTTTGATGTTTGTAATTTTGAGTCTGAAATTGCGATGGACTGTTTATATTTGTCGGGGGCAATCGCTTGAGTAGATGAATGCTTAACTTCTTTCCATGCACCATCACTCTGTGGAACCAGCTACATTCGGCGGTCTTTTTGAACCGATACGACATTGGCACCTTCAAAAAATAAGCTTATACATACCTAAAAGGCCGGCAACGCTTCCGTGACTCCTGCGGTTTTGCGGCGTTGATTGCTTGCCATAAGGCGGCACGTTTGCTCGTATGCCCTCCTATTCCATAATAAATTGCTGGATTGAGTATCGTTAACAAACGTGATAAGGGATGCTCCCCGGTAAGATGGAGCTTTGATCTACGTAGGGCGGCTAACAGAAATTGGACATATGTAGCCAAAGATTGGACTTGTTGGTGCGCCTGGGATATGACCTATGTAACTCCTGTTGTAACTGCATTTATTATATTTTTATTATCTTATGTCTTTCTGAGACATATGTATGTCCAACAGTAAATTGCCACAGGCTATTGATGATGATGATTATAAGTCTGGGTTGCAGTGTGCACTTCTCCATTTTGCCAAGTTTAAACAGCAGGATTCGATCTCATTTTTCTTTCGCATTATAAATCGAAATCTCATTAATATTAGTGAATCTCCGCTTTAAATATTGTGCTATATTTTATTATAAGACGTGTCCATTATTCTTCTGTCTGTATATTGAGAAAGCATCAGACCTATTCTTATAAGTCAAATGAACGTTTAACTAATTGTTTGTAGTTAATTAATGGTTAAACATATCCCATTGTGCTGTTGCGTAGTTTAATCTTGACGGTATCTCGAATTAAAAGGCTGAGTTCGTCGTTTGTTTTTTATCTGCGTTAACGGTACAATGGTGTGTGAGAGCGGGTAGGAGATATAATTATCTCGCTTTTACGTCACGAGGAGACGACTGAGTTCGTGCGTATGCGCCATTCATCTCGCATCGTGTCCAAACAAAGGGAGTCATCACCGTGTCTAGTGTTTGAAAATAAAGGATTGAGGAAATATTATATTTATCATGTGATTTTTTAAATAAAGAATTGTTTACCAATATTTTTTTATGGGTAAGGCAAGCAACGAGCAAGCAGATCGTTTGATGGTCGGTTATCACCACCAGCACAGATTTATTACCTACCTTAGGGCAGGAGGTGAATAACGGGAGGGCAAGAAGGATTTAATGGGAACAAGGAAGTAATGGCAGGTGATAAGGAAGTAAAACAAGGGGTAGGACCCTACCATAAATAAAGATATAAGTAATATTTTAACTAGTCGACCAAATATAATGCTTGCATTAGGAATATAGAACTCACGTTTTATAAGTAGATTGGATCTCACAACTTCAAATCGTGATAACAAATATCAACAAATTAGGCTTTTACACTTTAAATGTAGTAAGTCAAAAATGTAGTCAAAAATATCCTTTTCTCTTAGCTCATACGCTCATGTAAAATATTTTTTTATCTGGGCTTATTTCGCAAACGCTGAACTATACATACACCCACACCTCATCACGAAGTATATGGAAAAACTTAAGTTTGTTTACGCCGATACTTATAATTTAAAAAAAAAATTAATGAAACTTACGTTTATCGTAACAGTGTCATCGATAATGTTTTATCCAGTTAAGCTAGTGTTATTTGTCGATAATTTAGTAGAATTATTTGCCGATAGTTGATTGGCGATGCAATGTTTGAATTAAAGCAAGGACGGTTATATGTCACTTGACTTGCTGTCTTTGTTTTTTGCATGTAATTACAGTAAAAAGTGATATACTTGATGTCGTTTTAAGTCTAATAAGTACATTCTTACAACTTGTTAGGTGGCTAATTTCAAATGCATATTGCATTTGGGACTCAGTTATTTGACAGAGATTAATAGTGTTTTTAAATTGTATTTTTAAGTTTACGAAATTTTTAAGTCAAATATGGGTGCATCACTAGAAGTACGTAGAGAAACACGATGTATTGCTATTGCACTCTTTCTCTCGTAGGTTTGACGCCAGAGTATTTTCTATGTTCCTGCGCATTCACGATATAAAATGCCCAAATATAAGTTTTGAGTGCATTCAATAAAGTTGAAATTTACTTGAGAAGGTGCCATATTTTCAGATTCGACTTTATTTATGACGCTCGTGACTGTATACCGTACAGTTCTGGGTTTTGTATAGCGTTGAAATGAGAGACACTATCGTTATTGCAGTCTTGGTTTAGGATTTTAAACCTTAAATATATTGTAATCAAAGCATTGTTGATCGTATTTAGCGTCTGGCGAGTTCACAGCTTTGTATTGTCGGGAAATTGTATTGTACATCACCACGGGGGATACATTGTTCGAGAGTTATCTATATTTTTACATAAAAAGTACAATTTGTCCGTTTGCAGTGGGAGTATGAAGAACTACATCCTACAATAGTTTGATACCGTAAGGTCAGAGGTTGTCGTTTTCTTACTTTGCTACGGCATTTTGATCTTTTAAATTAATTATGTTTTATGAAAAACAAATAACTGGAAGAGCTGTAAAAATAACTATTAGGGATGACAAAGCGTCTTGTAGCATCCTCAACGGATAACCTCAACAGCAAGAAATCTCTATAGATACACCTACGCGTCGTCGATATAATAGACAATACACGAAACTCAAACGACCGATTGATGGTGATACAACCATCTTAATAAATAGGCTTGCCAAGATTAGACACAGACCACTGACGTGAGCTACATTATTAGTGGCAAATGCAGTTCTGTTATCACAATTCCGTCTGCCAACCGTGGTAGTCAACTGTAGAGATAAATCCGCACTGGGGGTAGAAAAAGGGGGAATGTATTCATTACATATATAATATGTATAGAGAGGGATTGAAATTTTGGGAATGAATGTAGTTTTGTATAAGGAATCTGATATTGATAGAAAAAATATCCATAACAGAGGCATCTATCTATATACACAATAGGATACTAACTATCAAGCTGCAAACAACAATACACACTTATCATTGAAATCGGTTGGGCGGTTTCGGAGATTAGCGTGTACAAACAAAGTGACTCGTGATTTTATATAAAGAGTATAAGACTAAAAAAATATAGTTTATATTATTTGCTTTGCAACTGCGCTTTTTCTTGTGATATATGAGTTACTGCCCTTGATGGTTTAAATATCTATTGACGATGATGGTAATTTACCATTAAGTAAAATCACTTTTTGTCAGGGCAATTCGCTATGGACATGCGGGGGGAGGGGGGGGGGGTTATGGCGATTCCTCCAAAAATAAGTAAGTAAGTATATCGATGGAAAACAATCAATGGGCGGCGTTGATTTCTTTCCATACACCTACACTCCACAACGCTACATTCTTGATTTATTCTTTCTTTTTTAAAAAGCTTATAACAGAATGAAATAGATATTTTAATAATTAGGAAATAGGTATTTCACAAATGCTTGTTTTGAATTTAGAATCAATGTGGTGGGGTTTCGTGCAACTTGGCAGTCTAGCCTCACAAGTAAGTACTAAGACTGGTTAAACTTTTATAACTCACGGAATGCGCAGGCTAATCTAGTCGTGGTGTAGACACACCGCAGCGATGTAAGAGGGCTGTTCTACGAGGGCTTGAATAAATGAATTATATTCATTAAGGCTACCGTCTTATCTAACAAGTCATCCAAGCGTCGAAACATCTTACTTAATCTATTTTAAAACACAGAATGTATTTCCATCGTAATTTTGTTTTTAATTCGTATACGAAGAGTTTATGGTTTTCCGTGACGTCTTGTAAAACGTCATTGAAGTTGTTATTTTAAAAAAGTAGCTATACATGAGTGAATGAATTCTTTTTGACGTCAATATTAAATATAACCACCACCGGTTCGGAAACAAGGTGGCGCTCTGAGAGTGCAGAAACGGCGCGAAAAACTCTCTCAGTCTTTTTTCAAAAAACGTTTTTAATATACAAGGGCAAATTAATTGTCGTTGGGTTTGAATTAAATATTAACTTCACTAAATAACCTTTTTTTTAATAATACCTAACATGTTCTTTTTTACAATAATCTGTCTAGGCGTATGGATAGAAAAAGAAATGACTTTTTAAATGGGTCTTTGTACCTAAGTGAACATTTCAATTGTGCAGATAATGCATTTGTAAGGATTACTAATCAAAAGCTTTTTGTAGCGGTTTATAGTTAGTCATTAGGTGACCCACTTAGTCGATACCGTTTTTATTTATCTATTGTGATATTAAAATCGTGTTATCATTAAAAATTCTTTTTTCAAGATATTTTTTTTCTATAATTCATACATGCACGAGCCTCCTTATTTCTGGAGGTCGGAATGGACGTTAAATCCGCAATGCTTGTCCAAGGTGGATTGATAAGAACAGATGTCTATGAGCGGCGTTAATTGTTTTTCGTCACGTTCATACGCTTGCTCGGTGGCTCCCTATCCTATAAAAATTGTATTATATTTATTCTGATGCTGCAATCAAATCCGCAACCATTGACTTCGAAGGTTACTTTGCTGCCGAGCTGACTAAATCGTCAAGATACATAAAAACTTATTTTTGATTTTCGGTTCGGGAGCATATATGTTCGCGGTTTATTCTTCCTTCGTTCTCATACTTGGATGCGGTGTGCGCGCACCTTGATACTGAGGTTGAACGTTTATCTAACGAGGCTCGCGCTGACCTTTGCGCAGAGTTGGAAAAGGTCGGCTCGCAGCCTCCTAATCCGTCCTACAGTTTATGGATCTCGAGAAAAATAAACCAACGCTATTCCTTACGGCTGCTTGAGTTTTCTCCGGGCTCCAGTAAATTGAAGTTCCGAATTATCTCGGTAAGGTATTCCGTGGATATGCTTTTATGTTTTGGTCGGTAAATAGTCTTTGAAGAGTCGTAATGGAGTCATGTCAGAAATTTTTAACGAATTTTTGTCGGTTGAGTGATGGTTTATGTCATTTTTTGTTGATATTTATTGATGTTATCAAATAATATTTCTTTATGCAACGACGTAGGGGTCAACCTTTTTTTGTTTAGGAGAGAATGAAGCAAATGAAGACTGAAGTAAGGCTGATCACCCAAGTTTTGTATCTATTTATAACAGATATTTTCCGAAAACCTTTGATATACCAATAATAAGAAATTTTGGTTGATATCTGGTAGTTCCTGTTCAATCTTGCATAAGCTTAACTGTGCTGAACAAGACCTACAACGCTTACCTACACGAAAAATCTATATCGCAATGGTTCTTTTTGCTGCTAAAATAAATATGTGCTTGTTGTTGGTATTGTAAAAATGCATTAGTGTAGTGCAGTAGGATATATTTATATTAACAATACAAAAATAAACGAGAGATAACTTATTAGAGGTCATTGACGTGCGGTTTTATAAATCACAATATTCACAACATGTTCCTTTATCATAAATTATTATTATAAATATATTAACTAAGTTTTCTTAGTTGATGAGTTTTATGAATACAATGACACACAAGTAATATTTTTCTTTATTGCGCATTAAGTGTACGATAATTATTTGCGAAATGTATAAATGTGTGAGACATGTAGGCACAATTCTCATTACATGTGGTTAAGGATGCACCTACATGCCATGGACTTGGCCTGACTTTGTTGTTTTATTACCCACCCACTTTCAAGTGGCTGTTATTTTGTTTTACCTTTGTATTATATAATGTATTGTAGTTCCAATAGTATCATAAAGACGTCAAGTTAAATAACATAAAGTATCTTGAAATCTACATTCAGCCTTCCATGATACGTTTTGATAAAATGGTGGCCGCTCTACGAATACTTGCATGGACTTTTTCGGTCAAATTAAAAATAGGATACACTCATTTATTTTATTTTATAACACTTCTACATCTAAACTATATTGAGTAATATGTCACCAAAATTAAACAATGTAACTGTTAATAACATGAGATTATAAAAATGAAAAAAAAAAACATACATCTGATGTAACTTGGCGGAAAAGGTCATAATCGTATTATAGATTTTTAATTACCTTTTTTTAGTTTAGTTTTTTTTTTACTAACTAGGTATAGATTTTTTACTAACTAGACGAAATAAATAGATGATAATTATTGTTATTATTATTTGCAATAAAACTCCTTAAAAGTCACTCATCGCATTATAATCATAACTTGTTATTGGTGCCGTTATAAAAACACAAATTTTAAGAACAACTAAACTCTACTAAAATAAAAAGCTATAGGCCATACAAATATTTATCCCGATGGGGGAATCGAATCCATGACACTTGACTCGGTAAGCCAAAAGTTCGCCACTGCGCCATTTAGTAGTATATTCATTGATTATTCAGTTCATTTATTTTATACTTTATTGAAGGATAAAAGTAAGCGATAAAACTGGATTATTGTTGCGAAATACCATATATTCCAATAATACACACACATATATATATATATATATATATATATATATATATATATATATATATATACACGTCATATAATTTATGTTTGATTGGAAAATATATTGTGTTTGTTAGAAGAGAATATATATTGCGACGGTATTTCGATCCCGGAATAAAAAACTCAGAAGCCAGGGGCCCTAATAGTTTAGCTAAGGGTCCGATTAATTTATGAATTTGGTATGTGTGTGCGCCGTTGTAACATGATACGTTCCTTTCTGAATATTAGACATATGGCACCGGAAGGCGATGGTGTCTGCGGGCGGTACCTAATGGGTATACACGCGCCTTTTGTTCATTAACAGCTTGTAGTTTATGGCGTGTGCATAAATTTACGCCTTTGTTTGTGGGGTGGAGGCTACAGCTTTGTGAGCACAGGGCTATCTGTATTTATAACGATATGTTCCTGACAGTGTTCACCGTCGAATGTATCACAACAATGAATGGGTCAAGGACAGGATCAATTTTTTTCTCAGGTCACCATATCTGCCGGCGAGGCGACGTCTCAGATTGAAATACGAGCGACACCGTGCAGAGTTATTGCACGAACATGCCATGTGTTACATATGGTAACGTCAACCCACTGCTATTACAGAGTTAAGTCTACCGAATTGATGGTTCTGTTCGGGCTATTAATAACCTACTGTAGGGTTGACACTTTTCGTCGAACGTTGTCGATTAGGGTGACGAAAATTTGTCTATGGAATCGTTATTGATATGTGTTGGTGATCAAGTGTGTTATCCGTTGGTTTTAGTTCAATTACTTAGTTAGGATGAAGATAAATTAACCAAGCTAATTTGGAGAAACACCATCATTACAAAAGACTAAGGATTATGAGCTTTTGCTCGTTATTACTGTGCTTCTTGCGATATTGCGGAGATTCAGAGACTCTCTCCCTTTGCACATTTTTGCTATGAGATCTAAGTAGTTTATGTTGAACGTGTTGTGAGAAAGATAAAAAATGTTCTACATCCTGCGAAAATTGGCATATTATATGGCGCATATTGTGAACCTGACTAATATGCCACAGACTTTTTCAGAGTCCCGTATTCCATATTTCCTTCGTGTTGTCAATGGTTCTTCAAATAACTTTCGCACAGATCCTTGATGAACCTTTTAATGGTGATATGGTTCATTGAGTTGATAATATAACTTTGCTCGTGCCTCGTATAAAATTTTAGTTTACATGTCCATGGAGATAGTTTGTATCGACCCCTTGTATTTTTGATGTTCGCATTTCCTTCCAAAGGCATTGAAATTTCATTCCATCGGGTAAGAAGAAATTCGGATGGCCGGGTGCCTCTGTATTTACATCTGAGTCACTTTGATATATATCTTTCGTAGTTGACGCGTTTGGGATTTCCCATGGGAAGCCACCGTAGTGGCAATAGTTGGGAAAATCGCTATTTTATTAAAATATTAATTTGAATGTAGTAATGGTGTATAATAGTGTACTATATAACGCTAAGGGAAGTTTTAAAAATATTTAATTTCATTTTAAATAAATATGTACTGGTCTGCTGACACATATACCGCTCGACATCGACATGAGTCTGAGTCGACTACAAAAATTGTAGTATGCTTGGTACGATTTGTTACGGTCATCAAGGTTACCAGCCTTTGGACAAATGTTACCAGGTCTTTGAATACCAGGCCTTCATTTGTGTTGTAAATGGAAAAAACAATATACAGACGTATTTTACTGAATAAGTAGGAAAACACGTGGCGTCTGATGGAAAGTCATCAAGAACACCCATTGGCGTTCGGAGGTATAGACGAATGGGTAAGATTTTTGTGGAGATTTCAATCGTGTCGCTTCTGAAATATCGCTGAAGGTAGCTAGTCGTACAGAGTTGTAACGTATGAAAAGCAGCTTCGGAAAAAATACACAGTACGGGTCGCTAATGCATCTAGGTGATACGGATGAAACTTTTTCTGTATTGCAAGTTTTGTGGTGTTGGAATTCTCATACGGTTATACTAATACGAGCTAGGCGGAATTAAGAAAAATAAAAACTATGCTTTTCCCTCATGAAACATTTTGTTATAATCGTAGACACGAAAAAAGGGATTAATTACTTAAAGAATTCGGTGCTTACTGGTCATTTCCATAGCTTTAATAAAAAAACGAGGTTTGAATGTATTTGGAGTATTTAAAACAGAATTGAGTGACTTAAGGGTTAAGTATATGTAAATTGTAGTAGAGTTGAATAACCGCAGAGTGTGAGCGTTATGTATCTTATATTTTATTGTTAGATAAAATTGTAACCTTTCACATGATCTCACCCGTTCAATGATAATATAATAAATAATGTTTATAATAGCTGCTAAAATTGTAGTTTTCGTATATCGAAAGCCCTTTACTTTTAAAAATTATGTGTATGATCAATAAACAAGCAAAATTAGTGTTTCTCCGTAAAAATATGTTCCTAGAATTAAAGCAATGACCTACGTTATTTTGTCTTTTCTTTTGTTTGTCATTTATAATGCTTTCCTTGTTCGCATTCCAGCCTGTAAGTGGATTACTGTATTGATTTGAATTGATTCGATTTTTATTATTCAAGTCTTTATTTGCATTCCGCTCTTTGTGACAAAGTTGTATTTTCTCTATCATTATTTGTTTCATTGTACTGAAATTCTTATTTATGGCTTGACCCGATTTTGATTTGTCTCTCTAAATAAATCTTAAAAAATATCGATTAATTATACAAATTATTTTAATGATTGTTAGTATATATATCATTCATGAAACAACTAATATAATCACCACTTTAAATCTTAACCGCGTCCCTGGAATTTGCGAATGACCATCAGTAATGATCGCATGACAATTCCAAGTAAGGCCAGCATGAATTATATCTTGCCAGAATAAAAAAAGTTGATTATTTAAATAAGCGCTCGAGCTGAGAGACATGTATTAATTGTATATTGACAAACAAAATCAAATCATATTTCCCCTTCCATTTGATTTGTCATGAGAATTTTATTTACGCGCACATATATGAAATAAAAAAAATATATATTTTTATTAATACTCCACGCGTGTTATTCCTCTAAAAGTAATACAATCGCGAAATTAGTGCTATAGATAATACCATTGGGGTTGACACATTCGTTCTCTGAGACCCTAACGTATTAGGGTGCGGTTTTCAACTCAAACACGTTCTGCGCTACTCAGGTTTACTAGAAGAGTATGGTACAATAAGAGAAAAATGGACGAAAAAGCATTAAAAATTATCACATTTTTATTTAAGTGGCAAACTAGAGTGGCTTTTCCTAAATATTTTAAAATTATCCTCTATATCCCTCGTATTATATATTGTCGTTTTGGAAAAAGTGTTTTACAAGTATAACAGGTTAGTCCAATCATGGTTAAGAAACTGTACAGTTATAAACAACAAATTATACACCACGTTGAGAATAGAAGGGGAAGTATGGTTGGGCATTTGATCATGACAATATTATAACATTTTAAATACCATAAAGTTAAAAATTGCAGCGAGAAAGAAAATATAATATACGTTATCTTATATAGGAAAATAAAGAAAAGACGAAAGTTTAAAATAAACGTCAAGTGTACAGAAGTATAAAGGGTTAAAGGAGTTGTTAGCCTTGGATCGAAGCAAATTGAATTTCGACATCGTCAAGCGCCGCGCATTTAAGTTACAGATGGTAGAAAGAATCACATACATACATATATATCGTCACGCCTGTTTCCCGTAGGGGTAGGCAGAGACCATAGATCTCCATCTGCTACGATTCCGGCACACCTTCCTTGCTATCTCTAGACTTATCCATATTTTCATCCATCTTTCCTCTCACATTCATCGTAGCGAAACGGCTTCCCGTTAGTCGCTTCTCGCCTTCGTGGGAATCAGGATGTGACAAGTGGCGAACCATGTCTCCGTTATTTTTAAGCACTATAGTTAGTACCCGGGGGTGAGCCTGATGCCGGGGACGGTTGGCACGCTTGCGACTAAGCTCGCCCCTAGCCATGCATCCATTGGCACGGCAGAACGTGGATTGGCGGAGAGGAAAGGAAAAGGATAGCGAAGAATGGAAAGGGCAGAGAAAAGAAAAGATGGGTTTAGAAAGGATTATAGGGATATGATACTACCGCAACGGAAGGCAAGGAGTGATACGGTAGTAGTTCGGGAGGCCGGGATCGCATACCCGTGTACCACGGTGTACCAATGCCATAACTACCGGACAGGTGGCTAGGCAAAGATACTCACTGACCTGTGAAATATTAATAATAAAATGATCTATATAATTTAATGCTTAAATTTGATTAACAAGCCACTACAGAAATCCAATCCTCTGTCTGTCGCGTGCATAAACAAGGTGGAAGCGAGTCGCTCGATACGGTAGTTCAACGCAATAAGGATGCGACTTGTTAGTCGTAGATGATAAAGGTTGTTTATCAATAAATTGCAAACGCATTGACACTGTTGTACTGCCACTACTGGGTGTAGGGTAGAGTGCATCTAAACTAAAGCTAAAGGTTTTCTTTTGCTAAGTTTTGTTTATACCGAAATAAGTATGGTTTGTATGATGTTATTTGTATATCGTTCACACAAATATCATGTATATCGGCTCAAAATACAACGTGAAATATTTTTACACCCATATAGTTATATAAAAATATTATATTCTTGCTAATAATTCTTGTAATTAAACTGGATCTAACGGGATTTTATAAAGAGGCAGGTAATATGGAAGTCCCAGGCACAGGTGTCGAAGTGGCTGGGAGTCACTCAGACAGAAAAAAACAGCGAACAATAACGTTGTATGAAACGTGCAAGTCCGCCGAAACCTCTTGGCTAGGCTTGGTGTGACCGATCGAACTAGTTCCGCTATAGATATGAATTTAGTATGTAAGCTTGCTCATTGTTTTCTTCGGATTAAATCGACTAAAAAGTGATTTACTGATAGTCATATAAGGACTGGTTATCGGTTAGTTTTGTAGGCACTACTACGTGTTTCCTGATTTTGGGTCAGAGGTTTTTAGGGCTCATTGAACGGAGCATAACTTTTTTTAGAAGTCGTCCTTCTGCTAGAGCATGATACTCTTCTCGAACAGTTAGTCACATCCACATTGACAGAGTGGCCCAATTCTTTATGGAATGTAACATACACCTGAGTGTATTGGTTAGTTGCTTAGTATTTTTTGTATAAATCTCACTGTTTATTACTTACTCGTGTTGTGTGAAATTTAACAAACTTAGTAATATATTAGAAAAAAACTTAGTAAAGTATATTGGAACCGTCAAAAAATAAGGCTACACATATCTCAAATGCCGACAGTGCTTTTGTAACGCGAATATGGTGTTGCAGTTGTGTATAGGCGGCGTTGATCGCATTTCATCAGACAATATGTTTGCTTATTTGCTATCCTATCACGTTAAAAAATGTTGTTGTGTATATTGTTCTAAAGTGGGGCATTGTAGTCTGTCACCTGTAGGGTTTCCCTTCATCGATCCATCATAGTGGCGTTGTTGCAGTTTGTCCACAATCTCGCCCATTTGTCACAATCGCTTACGATGTGATAGGCGATCCTTTGATGTGTTCGTCGATTACTTCCCTTGTTGTTTCATTAGCTCATTAGTATTAGAGGTTTTGTTTTGCTCGAGTTTTTTGTTTGACTTCAGTGTTGTTCAAAAAATATATAATTCCTTGTTTAACTGACACTTGCCTAACAAACGAGATCTCGATTTGTTAACAGTTTTTCAATCAGATTATTTCCTTTTATACTCGTAGATTTGACAGTCCTTATATTAGCTGGCCAAATGTAGCTACAATTAGCAAATGATCGAAAGAAATGGAAGTTCTTAGAAATATGCGTTTACCGAGAGACAAGCTATATTGAAAAACACCGTTAGCCGACACTAGTACATGACAAAAAGTATTATACATTTATTTTTAAAGTTAAGTTTATTTAAATAAAGGTCAAAATACGTAACTAATTATGGATGTATATTATATAGCTATTTAAATATGTATATAGTGAATAATATAGATGTAAGTACTGTAAGATTGGCAATAGGTACAGCAAATAAAGGCTTATTTTATATATTTTATATTAGCTTTATTGCATGAAGAATGGCTAGATGAAATAATTATTATTTTTTCATTTTCTGAATTGTTTACAAAAATTTATATGAGAAAGCAAAACTACTACATGAGCTTTATATTTTTATTGTACATTAGCTGATCCGACAGACGTTGTCCTGTCTTAGCTATAAATAATCATTTCGAACCTTGATTAATTAAAAAGCGTTATTTCAAAAACATAGTGTTTTTATATATGTCAAACGCACGAAGTCCATAGCGAACTGTCAAATGCGCCTTCTGCGTTTCTGCCCAATTTTATTTAATTTTTTTTCCATAAAAACCTTTTTTTTCATAAAGTATTAGAAAAGTTATAAAAAAATATTAATGAAATACGTAAAATTGTTATCAAGTTATGGCGTGAACAAGGGAAATAGTGATTCATTTATATACATATAATTTCGTATCGTACATAATTAAATTTCAATAAAAAACAGGGAATTCAAAGATTTCAATGTATCTACATAAACAAAATAACAGATTCGAACATGTTTATTGTAAGTTTATTTTCTGTCTGCCTGTGTTAGCTCATTAAATGCTGATGAATGTCGAGGGGTTCTCAGAACGAGTGTCGGTCGGTACAGCGGCCAGTCGCCGTCATGAGACCAAGTAATTA
Organism: Baronia brevicornis; assembly: GCA_031353405.1. Taxonomy (NCBI): domain Eukaryota; kingdom Metazoa; phylum Arthropoda; class Insecta; order Lepidoptera; family Papilionidae; genus Baronia; species Baronia brevicornis. The sequence continues at coordinate 98,398 of JASFAT010004767.1, forward strand.
CTGGATACGGATTATTGCTTGGGTTAAGTCTGTTAAATAGGTCGCTATAACGAGCAGTGAAACAGATTTAAAGTTCATAGAACTTCATATTATTTAATATAAAGATTATATCTGGAACTAAACAATTTTTAATATTGTGCAGGTGATTCTTACGGGTTAAAATTTTATAAGTTTACAAAAAAAATACAATATGGATTTAAAATTTATTCATTTATTTTATCCATAAAAATTATAAGGTGAAATTGAATGGAGTCTCACTAGGCTGGCTCGTGCCTATTTATATGTATGTATATTAAAAGTCTGGTGATTTTAAAATACATATTATATATAGTTTACTACAACCTGATTATCTGAGATGTCTTGCAAATATAAATTAAACATCTACTATATGTTGAGTGATAGAGTAGTGATTGTGTCTTTATGACGTCTTGGTTAGATGAAGCGACCATCTGTGCAAGGCGGCTGATAGAAACTGGATGCGTGAAATAGATGATTGGGTTAGGTGACGTGTTTTATCGGAAGTCTATGTCCAGCGATTGACTGTCGTAACCTGTTGATGATGCTTTAGTGCATTATGTTGAAGTCTTGATAATTTAAAGCCCTGACGTGAAGTAATAATAGGATAATTTGCGTGGTATCTTTTTTACTTGGAATGGTGATTTTGGCATTTATTCTTTACAAACTTGTCAGATAAACTCGCGAGGACGACACAATCATGATGATAGTTGGTGATGAACGCCTCTTCTCAATTTTGGAGTAGTTATTTACGCTGCTAATCTGCCTGCCCAGCGTGGTGTTTATGGGTATGTTCTTCCATTGAAAAAATCTATGTCAACATGACCACTATTCTATGGACTGCTGTTCATAATGATTAGGCAATCTAAACAAGAAACTTACTCGATTTTTTCGCAGTTGATTTTCATTTAAGTTTGTTTTTTGTAGAAACTTGTGTGAAGACCCTTTTTTGAAATCCAATCTTTCTGTAAACGCAAAGAACACAAGTTAATTACATAAATTTTTGTCTCGGATGTACACAAAGGGAAGCTTTTAGCACTAAATAAGTGTGAAGTCACGCAATGCTCGGGTCAAGGTTCATGAATCGTGCGGTGGAGTCACGTTGCATTCTCAGCGTAAATAAATCCAGTGCTAAGAAAGTCCCGTAATTTCAGTCCTAGTCCTAGGATTTGTTAATGTTCTTTTTTTTAATAAGAGTAACACTTTTTTGTTTGTACAGGCCATTACTATAAATTATGGCCACGACTGCTCTGCTAAGAGCATGACGATATTAAAGAAGGAGAATACTTCCTCTAACGTTACAATACTTCCTTTTTTTCCTTTGGGCACATAGAGAGAATGGATGAAAGACGACTGATAAAAGAAATTTACTTTGCGGATGTGAATGAAAGTGTCGGTAGGGGAAGGCCAAGGAATATATACCTGGACCAAATCGCTTATTTTTCAAGAAAGGCCAGGTCAAAAGTACCCTTAACCGAGGAGCTTTTGTGAAGAGAGTGATGAGTGTGGATGAAGCAAAGAGAGTGTGCCGGGATCGTAGCAGAAGGATGTCTGTGGTCTTTGCCTACTTACCTCTACCTATATACCTCTGGAAATAGGCGTGATCATATATATGTATATATGTAATGTTTCTTTAATACTTCCGATAAGTGAATTATGTTTGTGTGAGGTTTACGTCAATATATTTAATATTAAAGTGTCGTTGCTTCATAAGTGAGCTACGAGTATATAAAAAGCATTGCATGCCACAACGAACTTAACGGGAGAGTGAATCGAGTAATAGTAATACGACGCGGCCGAAGTAAACGCCCCCTTACAATAACACTAGCGCTGATACGGCTATCGGCCAGCGTGGGGTCAGCCTGGAATTCACAATAAGTATGATAAGAGTGCACGCCTGTGCCATAACGCAGGTCCTTAAACTGATTTTCGATACTTTATCGTAATCCTGTCGATATTTTGGTGTATTACTATGCATCGCTAAAAATTATATTTCAGCTTTCATATATTTTTATTGTAGGAGACTATATTATAAAATAAATCTCTTTTATTTAAATGTAAAGAGCGACATATACTTGATCTCCAAAGCAAAAAAAAAAAAAACTAAAACAATCGCATTTCATATCTATCCGTCATTCTATTCCTCTAGCAATTTCCATTTTTCCTTATCCAAGCCTAGCGCCTTCAATTTTTTTCGTCTGTAACCTCGTTTTTTCTTTTAACTCGCAAGTAAACTTTTGTTCTTGGTCTTCCTCTTATCCTGTTCCCTTCAATTTTTTACTTTATTCTATTTAAAATAATGTAACGAACCAATTCCAATCATGCTCTATGCTTCCACTTCTATTGTCTGTTCTCAATATGCTGTAAGATTTGGCGTTTCTCTTCAATCCTGTTTTAAAAACATTGATTGATTTCTAACATTTTGATGTGAATGTAACCAAAATGATTAAAGCCAGTAATAACGAAATTGTGAAACTTTTGATTAAAGTACCAAAAATCGACACCAAAAGTAAAGCATCACAAGCGTGGTAAATTTACGCGAAAAATCCTATATACCGATATAATCCGAAATACTTCGTATGTATTGTATATATAAGATTTATTATATATACAGAGTAAACAAGTAACTTTAAAACTTTATTAGAATTTTTTATGACTATCTTGGAACAAATTACTGCCACTTTACTGTCACTGCAAATACCCGTAGATTTCATTTATATTAGGTGTTGGTACATGAACATTTTATAGCTTGTTTTATGTGTCTATAAAGTTCGGACACGGTAGTGGACTGGGGAAGATGCGGAAGTAAATTAGGGCAAGTGACCAATTTATGTTGAGCTCTCTTGTATTGTTTTTAATTAAACTGTTAATAATGCAGCCTAACTTAGATCAGTGTCTGTTAGTGGACTGCTATAAGATGTTGACAGTGACAGTAACATTAAAACAAAAATTTGTATAAAAAAGTTCATCACAATCTATGAATATCTACATTACCGACTGTCCGTACAGCTAAAAAGAATTTTATTTTACTTATAAAGAAGAGGTCACTAATTTGATTAGACTACTTTTACCGCGATCTACTTTTTATTTCCTAGACTTTGTACGATCTACTTATTACATAAGCAGTACTTTTTCATAAACTCAACACAGTTGCATGTTTTATATCGTTGGAGAAGTTTTTATAAAATCATTCTTACTTTATACATAAAAAATGGTATGCAATCGTATATACTTTAATATTAAATCCGTTAGATGGCATTAAAAGTGAGAAGTGAGAAAAAAAATTTTTTTGGAGTTCCGACGATAATTACGATGATATCCAGGAACTTCTTCCACTTGAATAGAAACTTCGTGCGATCCGAATCCTCGATGACCAAGACCTTCCCCCACCCTTTAACCCTCCCTCTTCCATTCCCACTAATGACACTTAATAATGACACTTAATAATGACACTTAATAATGACACTTTCCTTAAAGGTCGGCAGCGGCAGGTTCCGCACTGCCTAGCCACCGTTGCCGCTGCGGAAGTCTATGGGCGGCGTTGATTGCTTTTCATCAGGTGACACGCCTGCTCGTTTGCCTTCCTATCCCATAAAAAATGGTGATATAAACAATTCGCTATACAATATCCAATATTACATCGATTAATTGCCTTTTTACCTTTGCGGATTCAGGGACAAATATATCATTTAACAGGTTCCTTATTGCCAACGCCGGATAGTGAATATAAATTTTTGCAAATTTATTTTATGGGCGATTCAGCAAGACAAGTCGATCAGCGTTGCACACAATAAATCGGTGAGAAGACCAATTGTGGAACAAATCCAAATGTTTTTCCATTAATACAACGAATTGGTTGCATTGTACACAACTGCATTAGATCGCTACCTGATAACCACAAAATTGTCATCTCAAGGGCAGTCGTTAAATGTTTGTGGCATCAATCTTGAAAATTTATGTTTTTCACATGGCCAGTTATATGTCGCTTGTTCCCGTATTGGCATGCCGACAAACTTATTCATATACGCCTCAGAAAATAAAACGAAGAATGTTGTGTACCATAAAGCATTACAATAATAAACATTATGTATATTGAATAATATTTTTTTTATCAATTATACCAATTCGAATTCAATTCTGTGAGAATATTTTGGCAAGGAAGGAGGCTACGGAGAGGGAAGGAGAAAACTCATCTGCTCTTCCAATTCGCAGGCAGAGAACAGGGCGGCGGAGGAGAGCCTATTAGGCTCAGCTTCCTACAACCGAGGTTCGGGCGGCGGAAAATGGGGAGCCTCACCGCTCGACATCTGAACCTCAAGGTGGTGCACCATATGTGCCCCTAAAGGAGGGAGGAGGAGCGTCATCGGGGCTGCGGTAGCATGCTTCAGCGTTTTCCACAGTTCTGACAAGTGGCGCAGAGAGGTTTAGAAAAAAAAGGGCAACGTCTGTCGGGTCAGCAAGTCATTTTAAAAATATAAGTCCGCAATATGATTTAGAACTATCGATATACAATGAATTTAATTATTTATGAACTTTTTATTGAACTAAAAATAACATTTGTTCAAACAGACAAAACAGTAAGAAGTCATCCATAAATTAAGTCCGCGTTAAGGGGCGGGAGGGGGTCATCAAAGTGTGACATGAGAGAGATGACTTAAAACTCATCTCTCTCTCCCCTTTAATTTCAATGTCAAATGATATGCTTATATTTTTTTCTTCGTCCATATGATGATCCACTGATGGGCACGCACTTTCTCACTTCTGGAGGACCATACATTAACCCGCTACGCTTGTTCAATGTGGATTTGCGGGGTAGCCAGACTTGAAATAAACGTCCATAGGCCACACCTATATTTATTCTGATGTGGGGTTCGAACCCGCGACTCTGTAGGCGGCTCCCCAGCCCCTCAGTCTATTAGCCGTTAAAAGGAGAATGGAAGAAAGCAATGCAAACATGTCTGTTTCAAATGAAGAGCTTAAATCAAAAAATATTTACTATTTTTAAAACTATACTTCCCATCAAATTCCATTTTGATTGGAATCGTTAAAAGTGTACACTTTTCCGAACTCCACCGGGAAAATGTACAGGCAAACAAAACCGACGTCATACAATTGTGAAAAGGGTGTCATTGTACGACTATCGCGTCCATCAGAACACTTTAGTGCACGGTCTCTCAAACTGCAAACTATTATACTCTGACGCAAAAAATAAAAATTTATTTCCAATATTCTTTGTGCAATATTTATTATATTATTCATATCAAAAACGTTTGAGTTAATTAAGATATTAATACGTATGAGATTGTTTTTGTTTTCTATGGGATAGGGAGGCAAATGAGCCAGCGTGTCACCTGATGAACGCAATTAACGCGCTATTAGATATCTATGGGATGTTGCAGATCAACTCCATAAATATTTCAAGTGCCTTCACTTTGAGATATGAGTAGGCAGGCTTGTTTTTAAAGGTTCCAATGCAATGTATAAGTTTCAAAGTTTAAATATTTTGTGATTACTTCAGTAGATGAAATAAGTTGAACATTCGCAATACTGGATTACTGCAGTTCTTTGATCTACTTTATGGAAAGATAATGGAAGGAGAAGACGATGGGTAAAAGGTTGAGCAAAGTTGGAAAAAAAAATTCAGATATCAGTTTTTTGCGGAGTGCGGTACTTCCCGTGCGTTTTTGTCTGGACTAGCAAAAGTTTGGGAACCTCTACTGCGGGGATGTTCGCTTTAATATTTTCCCGAGGCGCAGGATTCCGGTCGATCCCGGTCTCGGGACGCTTCGTGTCGTAAACACGCGGCGCCTGGTATCCCTTGTTTGGTCCGTGTTCTCAGTTCGTAACACCTGTCATTTTGTTATTTGAAATAAAGGCTTATGTATTCCATATACATAAGCTTATCGGTCCCTGAGCACATTTTACAAAAATGTCACATATTTTTGTACAAAAGTCTAGGATGTTTCAATTATCAAAATAATGTTCGCAGTATTTATATTACGACTACACACACACACACACATATTGTAATATATTAACATATGCCCCACTTTTGGCTACTGGGTTTTCCAATTTCCTGCGAAATAGACACTAACTCACCATGCTTGTTGAAACTCGATCGATCTTAATTATCACCGTAGCGATTTTGCCGATGTCGGAAGCGATGGTCCCGTAAGCTGCAAAAATTGTAAAATGCCATATAATATAATATTTTCGTTAATAATTATATAATTAATATTTCGTAATCATATAATATTTTCGTTTCGAAATATTCGCAAATTTAAATATTTATCAAAAGTTATCGCTTTCCAATTCTGCGTTTAATAATATTATAATCATAAATATATTTAGTAAATAAACATGCTATTTTTATTGTACCGCTTTTACTTCTCCGCATCTGGAAAATATATTCCAATGAACATAGATAACGGAATAGCGTCGGGCAGGAAAAAATAGTCAGGGAAAACGTGAGGGGAATGGCTGAGCCCTCGTCGATATTTCTACGAAAGTATTTCACTGAATACGTAGAATACAGTTTAATAGGTCGTCTATGAAGTCTTCTTCGTATAACATAAATCCTCTGCCTGTAAATAATTTATAACAAGTATGTATTTAAATTTTTCTCATTTCAGTAACATTGATGTCTTTACCTTGACAATAGAAAACGATCCTTACTTTTAGCTTTGTTTGTTCCCGGGTAGAGTTTAATATTGGTTTTAAAAATAAAATAATTCAATTTCTTAAACATTAAGGTTACATCTATATAACAATCACAATTAAAACTATTTTTATTAATTAGGGGCACTATCAATAAATATGGTCATTTTAAAATGATTGATAAGTACCACTTATCATTGAATGGCGTGAAATCTTTTAATTACCATAAAAAAAGAGGCGTGATGTAAAGGTTAAATGTTATTATATTAATCCGAAACATTATTCACTTTATACGGTATTAATAGATAGCTACCGTTGAAGTAATTATGGTTTTTAGGCTTCAATCGGACAAAAAAACCGTGGCTGTTTGCTTAAAGTGTGGTGTCGACACCTATGGTGTTGCGGTTGTCTATGGGTGATGTTGATTGCTTTCCATCAGGTGACATGCTTGCTCGTTTGCCCTCGTAACCCATAAAAAAGTTAGATCCATTCATTTTGTGATTTTCTTGTTTATATATTTCTTTTAAATTCTAAAAGTAGTGCACTATAAGGGGCGCTCTCGTTGACTGATTTTTGCTAATTTGTTTTATTTTATTTTATTAGTTTGTGACTGTAATAGGTAATAAACAAGTTTCTTGTTTAAAAAAAAACAAGAAGCAATGTCTTAAGTGTGTTCGGGGGACTTTTCCCGCCAACTTACATCAGTGACGTTGTATTTTTATTTCATTTTCATGAACTAATATTATTATCAGTTATATTGTTGTTGTGTTGTGGTGGCGTATTATGCAATATAGTTCGATTAAGGTGTATAATTGAAGTGATATGATATAAATATGTGTATCGTAGCTTTTTAAGTTGACTGAAAAAGTCCATAGAAGGTTTTGGTAAAATGGCCACTATTTTATCAAGACGTAACGTCATAAGGTTACTTGGAACATTTCAAGAGATTGGATATTATTGTATTTTGACACTGGCATAATAGTTGTAACTAATTGCCATCCAAGAAAAGAAATAATTTACGTTTGAGAGTTTGGCAGTTGTAAATTTTAAACAAGGTATTTAACTGCTAAGTGAAATGCCGGTTGATTGTACAATAGTTCATAGTTTAATCAAACAAAGTTTCTACGTAGTAACAGTTTGGAGAGACAGTTTCAGTGCGAACATGCAAATATTTGATCAAGGTGTCAAAGCGATGCTTAGCTTTGATCTGGATTTGAATCTAATTCATTGATTTATTAGGCTAATACAAACTAATTATTTATTTAAATTTTTTTCGACTGATTTGATATTTATATTATAACATTATGAAGGGAAGAGTTGTTTCTCACAATACAGGGAATCCTAGTGTGGGATCTTGTGTCCTGTAACATATGTAAATATTTTGAAAATAAAGATATATAATTATTATTATATTATTACTAGCTGGCCCGGTAAACTTCGTACCGCCTCAGAGTCAATAAATAAAAAAGCTGAACGATAATTGCAGAATGTTTTCATCATATTTACTCACCTTTTAAACCTTTCCTGGACTTCCAAAAATAATTCAAAACCAAAATTAGCAAAATCGGTCCAGCCGTTTTTGAGTTTTAGCGAGACTAACAAACAGCAATTGATTTTGATATATATAGATAGATTATTATTTTTAATGTGGGACGACTATCCACTAGATGGAGCGACGATCTGCGCAAGGCAGCTAGCAAAGACTGGATGCATGTAACTGACGAACGGGTAATGACGTTGCTGGTGGTGGTGTGGTCCGCGATGGGTGAGGCTTATGTAGAGCAGTGATCTGCCATAGGTTGATAATAATACTGATGCTTCATTTTTACTCAATTGGTGCGATTGCAATATTCTGAGTCAACGGTCGGGGTTCAGTCGTGTAACAGAATGGATATTTAGCTGACAATTATTTATTATGAGTTCATGTGTTGTCCTTGTCATTGTATGTATTTACGAGGCTAGATCCTATGGGGCTATGAATGTATAGTTTATTTCTTTTTTAAGAGGGTTCCGCGGTGGGCTAAAGATTACTCAAATATGTTCATGTTGTTTATATGATCCAATTTACCCCTCACATTTATTTCATTCATCATCATTTTTTTTCTGTTTCAGGTAAGTACATTTCAAAGTTCAAGATTCAGTAAGTAAATTATTTGTTATATAATTGTCAAAATATTATATTCTGCAGAATTTTATACTTCATAACAGTGGATAAGACGGCCGAAATTTTTTCTGTTTATACTCTTACTTTCCTAGGCAATTTTTTTTCAGATCCATATACATATTATTAATGGAGTCAGGCGTTACTTTGCGGAAATCCATCACTATATGGACAGTCAAAAGTTTTACTTAGCTAAGATCCGCGACAAGCAAAACAATAACAGAAAATTAACAATGTGTGTTTTTCCGTTGGGTTTAGTGGATTTATTTGGAACTTAAACCAAAAACTTACCGAAAATCGGCCATCAACTCTCCACCCACCAACCACTATATACAACGCCAAACACACACTATCACTTTTCCATCTTGTACACGACACCTGTTTCGCCCCAACACGAGGCATCCTCAGGTATAGTAGACTCTACGGAAGACAACCGAAAAGTCACTTTACCGAAAAGAACACTTCAGTGGAGAGTTGATGGCCGATTTTCGGTAAGTTTTTGGTTTAAGTTCCAAATAAATCCACTAAACCCAACGGAAAAACACACATTGTTAATTTTCTGTTATTGTTTTGCTTGTCGCGGATCTTAGCTAAGTAAAACTTTTGACTGTCCACATAGTGATGGATTTGCGCAAAGTAACGCCTGACTCCATTAATATATTTTTTTGTTTCTTTACACTAATATTTTATCTGTCGCCTTATAAACCGGGTCTCCCCATTGTTAAAGGAGCGGACATATAGCTGTATATATATATATGTATGTATATATATATATATATATATATATATATATATATATATATATATATATATATATATATTTATTTATATATATTTATATATATCCCGATGTGGGGATCGAACTCGCGATCATTGACTCTGTAGGCGTCATCTTCGTCACTAAGCCAAATCGTCGTCAAAATCAAAATTCGGTCAGTGGATGTCTTATGAGGTGATTATGTGAGGAAATAGCATTAAATGGGCAGCGGTGCCTTTCTAAGTAATGAAAACCAATGTGCGATCCCCGTCCTCCACCTAAACGTGGGAATAATTGTAACGTTTTTATATGATAGGGGAAACGAGCATGCAGGTTATCTGCAACAGGCGTTGCAGAAGCTTTCTGGCTCTTGAACAATTTGAAGAGTCCTTTGAAAGTCCATCCGTCTACCTTCAGCGGTTTGGAAGTACATGTTTCTATCGGAGTGATGGAACGAAGTTTCGAAAACCGCACCGTACTAGATTGGCCACTTTTGCAGGTGGTAAAGATGGAACTTGTCTTTATGGCGAGTGATCCGATATAAAGCCGCAGGTGTGATATACAGCGGTTATAAATGTCCATTAAGATAAATAATATTTATTTACAAGGACGGTGGACGCGCGTGTGTACGTATCGTGATTTTTTTTTATTGACGCAATAGTGCCAACAACATTTATGGGTAATAAAAAGTTACAATAATTTAAACGACGTAACAATTTTCTTTGATATAAAAAAAAAAATTTTTACATGTTTGAAGCCAACTTTTGTGAAATTAATTCAATAATCAATTATCCATAGAATAGCTTAAAATGTATTTATTTAATTTCAGCAGTAATTATATAAAATATTTATGAATAAAATTATCATAGTAATAGAACAATTGATCCATTTTTGTTTACTTTCAAATAACAAAATGTTTGTCGAGAAAAAACCACATCGTCAAAGCTTTTTTACGTGAGAAAAAAAAATACGGGGCGGCATGCCGCTTCCAATAAATCAAAATCAATATCATTTATTTTTATACTGTAGCTGGCATGCGTTGCACAGAAGGTATGAGTAGGTAAAGAAAAAAAATTGATTTTACAGTACGTTTACTGCACTGCAGGTCACAAACAGTTGGAATAATAAATTTTATTTTGGCCAGGACACTTCGCGGGCGTACGCAGAATGACTGACTCACCAAAGTTTCATCACAATCGCATGAATGGTTTAGGAACGGATAAATAGGTGATAAATGTACAAGGAATATTCTTTTTCGTTTACATAGATAATATTTGAAACTCCCTGCAATTTTACATGTATAATATTTATTTATATTAACTTCCGCATAAGTTAGTTCTTTTGCAAATATATTTTATACTCGGGCGACATCTTTTCCGAACATAAACGTGTTGGCTGCAAAGTGTGGGCATCCAGTCCCGAGGCAGTGGAACATTGTCTAGCCAATTTCGCATCCGATTCGCGTCCGGGCCGATTTATGCGAGGAATTTTTATAGTTGCTCGTACGGATGTAGGACGATGTTGGGTGAAAAGAAATAAGAACAGTGATTGTTACTGTTCGCTTCTGTGTATTCTTCGTCAGAGTTTTGTAATATCTTTATATATTTTGTTGAATTCTGACTCTTTTCGATTTCGAAAAAGTTATAAAATAAATGGTCACAGCTCTATACTAAATTGCTTGGAACGCGATCGTGTGTGACATTAACAATAGATCTTAATCCGTATCATTTCTGTGTTGCAGGTTTTTGTTCCGTGTCTGGGACCTTATTAATACTTAGGATTCAACTTTTGTGATAATAACGATTACTGTGGAGTTTGTGTTACTAATTCGGTGTAATCGACCGGAGGCCGACGTAATCTTGCATGAGCATTTCCTCACGTAGCATAAAAGAGTTCTTAATCTATTTCAATCTTTTTTTGTGGAAAATGATTTCGTGACGAATCTGAAAACTAATATCCTGCTTTTGTGTGAACGGCGTTTTTAAAGTTGGGTAATGTACTTTATCTACCATTGGACATGGGCTTACCTTGACATTGAGAGGTGTAATCTACAGTTGCCAGGCGGGGTGGGTTCATGGATTGGTTTACTTTTTCATTATTAATTTCGTCCGCCACTCACTTAAAGATATGGGGTTGCTCTATCATATGTCGTTAATCACATAGCTGAGAGCAGGGATTCACTATCGCTTTACAGTCTACCCAGGTTGAATGAGGTACATTCTACTTACTAATTTTAAGTAAACTAAATTGTATGACAACGTGTCTCAAATAGGCCAATTTTGTTGTTGTTCGTAGAAAGGTTTAAATTGCTAGGAATGTGCGAAGTGTCCGAAAATAGAGAAGAGTTTCACAGCCCGTGGGAAATAACGGAGTTTGCCTTTGTTGCGTTATCGCCGACATTGCGTCGTTTGTCGAGTTTTAACGTGGTCTAAGTGACAAGCGATTATTACATTTCACTATTTTTCCTTTAAATATGCCTATGGTAATTTTAATGTTGTCGAAATTTTGAATTCAAATATTTATGACTTGATTGATGAATTCATGATTTTTGATGACTAAAATAGCACAGTGGCGAAACGTTATTTTAATTAATAAAGCCATGCCATGACCGCGGGTTCGATTCTCACATCAGTGTTATGATGTCTACGACATGTCGTGTGTGTGTCTGTAAATGTAAAACATTTATTGTAATATGTATATTACAATAAACTTCTTACATTTACAGTCACACACAAGATATTGCAAATGCCATTAAAAACACAAATATTACAAGGACAAATATCCAGACCCAGAATTATTACCTGTTGTTTCATTATTAATATTCTAGTATTATCTAGTCTGTCGTTGGTCGGTTGTACCACACACAAACTTATTATGTGTCATGTTGTTATTAAGACGGACGGCGTTGGCTGCTGAAATTATGTAATTTGCGGTTACTGTCTGGCTGTTTCAATGGACATCTTTTGAATTCGGAATCGTGCTTGGTCACTGTACAAGTTCTTTGGTTCTCGCATATCATATAATGAGGGTCGTTGAATTACATCAAAAATATCGTTCAAGTATTATGGTATGGATAATATAATATAATACAATATTTAAAATTAGCATTTTAACGATGCGACTATTACTGAAGGGATTTTTGTAGAATATAAACAGGGTAGCTATTTATCAGGCTTCAAAAATCCTCATTCGCAATCTGCATTCCGTTCCGAGGTCTTCTTTCCCAAATATTTTTATCACCATCTTATCCGATAAGGTGACACGATACATCACCAATTGGCTCAGCTTACTTCGGTGTGTCCTCCGTTTCGTCACGTCCTCAACCCCTCAGAACAAGGGGCGTGTATCCAGTGACAGTGTATAAAGTGTTCAAGCTGACGCGATAAGAAGGCCTCTCCGTCTTGTTTTCTCATGTGTGCTCAGTGGCGTTGTCTAGCAGTTTATAGTTTGTAAAGAGACTCCCATGTCACCTATTGCTCTCACCTACGGCTAATTTCTTCCTCACAGCCTATTTCACGGTATTTGCCTTTGAAGACAATTTTATATTTTTGTATCTTGACTGGACCTAAGTATTGTAGTATATGATTGTGTGAAGGAGGTATGCAAAATACTATTCTTATGTTGCCTTAAATATAAACTCGTGAAGGTACACAGGTTACTTATAGAACAACATGCAAATCTACTTTTAAGTTTTTAATTTTTTTTACAGGTATGAGCTATAGGTGTTGTATGTGGATCTCTTGCGATCCTTAAACATTTTTCTCGAGGAAACCTTGTTTATCGCGGTCCCAAAGGTGTTAGCTCTTGAAAGACACTTTGATCAAAAAGGCAAACCGTAGGCCCCTAGAGAAATTAATCCATATACATTACTTGACGATGGATGCCCTGATATCTGACGCTAGACCTAAGTTACAGGATTTTGATGAGGGTTTAGAAAATCCCTTCAACACCCTAGTCTCCGACTACGCGCCGAAGGATTGGTTGATTATTGTTTCTTTCTTATCTGGTTGGCTTGAAGTTCATAATATTAACTTGAAGTTATTATAAAGACCTATTTAATTGTGTACGTATAATGTATTTCTAGCCTGTCAGAATTTTAATGTAGTAAGTTTAGTTTGCTACCTAAGATCGGGATAGGTAGGACGTCTTAGGGGAAGCTTATATCCAACACTGGACTACCTCAGCTGTTGGTAATAATGTAGTAAAGAGACCAATGTCCAGCAGTAAACTGTTATAGATACTTTGATGATGATTTTTGATAAAGCAATATGTTTAAAAATAGACAAGCCGATTATATATAGATTATTAAAATTTCAATAAAGCGAATAACCAGTTTACAATAATTTGTCCCACCTCACACAATTATTCGCAGCAATTAACATAGATATTCATCTTTCGGCCACTAATTTTGTCGGTCCCATCCTAAGACTTTACAAACCCTTATTTTTTGCTCGCGGTCGTACAATGGGTCCCTTTTCTGTCCTTGGCCTGCCGGATATTTTACGGCTTTAGGGATGTGTCGATTGCCATATATCGAAACGTTTTTTTATTAATTCTGTTCTTATTTTATTTTTTCATCATAAATAATGATATAAACAAAATTTATTACAGTGTATATATCCGCTTAAATAAATGTGACCCACATGTAGTAAATTATAATACTAATAAATCTTCCAACAAGATTATATCTACTTTTAAATATTGATATATTCTAAAAAATAACAACAAAAAGAAGGACGTTTATACAATTCAACTAGTATTTGGATCTTAAGTCTTACATATGTATGTACATATATAGTAAATTGAATTTTAAGTGGATGCTATGAGAGATACTATGATGAAACTTGCTTTAAGCATTTTTGATTTTGAAAGTGGTTCAATCTTCTTGCAATCTGATACGTAGTACCATACGTACGTTGACTTATCAAATATGCTGCCGACAGGATTACAGTGAGATGACTTTGGGATGTGATAGGAATTTAAGATTGCTTTCGGTTTCCACATTGCATTGTCTACGAGATTAGTTTTTGATCATCTGTATTACGTTTTGCCACCTTAGACATAAAATGATTTGCTTGAGAATTGTGTTCTTGTAATTTTGTTTTGCTTAGTAGCTGAGCCATCCTGGCTTCCTATATAATATTATAATTATAATAGTTTATTATAATTATAATATTATAATTATTAAGTTTTAACCAAATCCAGTATTTATTTGGAGCTCATAAATTATCCCTTTTAGGTATACAACAAAATATTAATTTCATTCTTCTTTAGACTGAATTAGACCATGCTTTAATGTTCCAATTGAGTCGAGTCTGATGATTTTTCGCAAACAAAATCTCACAATTGATGTAAGTAATTAAACCTTAAGTGTACATTCATACGACAAATGACTAATATCGCTTCTATTGTTCTCGCTCCAGACAAGGATATCCTGTGCGTCCGGCAAAGCGAACAACTTGGAAAGTATCCAGACGCATTACAACATGTCCTTGTGCCCTCTACGGATCGAGACATATGTTTTGAAATAATCTAGTACGGGGATCGCATCGAATACAGTTCATACAGTCAATATTAATGCGGAAGATTCAATGCTTGGCTTTTTGTATATGAATCGATAATAAGGAAAGAAACAATAATTCGCTTACTTCGATATCGGTCGCATCTCTAATTTTTAAAATTTCCTTTCCATGGATGAGATGTGTAAAAGATCAAGCGTATGATAGCAAGTAAAATGGATTGGGAAGGGGAAGGATAGTAAGAGAAAAATCAAGAAAGATGAAAGGGGTTCCATATGGGGATCTCAGTGATCATTCGATGAAGCGCAAAGGCAAAGCTATGCCTCAGTGGTTGATTTTCTGGGAGAGTGTGGTACTTCCCCGAACCCGTGCCTATTCATTTAGTAAATAAATGTTTATCAAAACATTTTATTCATTATTTAAATAACAGAATGGAGTAGAAAAATGTTATCATTTATACTCAACAAAATATTTCTTTCGCGGTGAAAGACCTCTAAATTATTAGTTTTAGATAACGAACATAGGTTGCGTTCACAATGCATTGAAATGTTGTTCTATTAATTAATCGCAATAAAATAATCAATGTATGTATGTAAGTAGTATTTAATGCGCTGTATAGGCACGCCCTTACATTTTTTTTTTACATTTTGTTTACGCCCACTTAACCCATTCACATACATTAGCGGTACTGTTATACCTCCCTTTCACTGGTAAAGATTGTATGAAAGAGAGCATGCTATCGATCTCCCAAGTCGATACTTTTATACCTCCCATTCACTAGTAAAGATTGTATGAAAGAGAGCATGCTATCTATTTCCCAAGTCGATAGAAAGTGTGTTGTAGCCCATCCCTATCCGTATATTTTTCTATCGCCTTTTGTTTAACTTTACATACAGCGCTTCTTTGACGAATCACTTGTCCCGACATGTCCCGTGAAGATCCAACAGGTTCTGACATGATTTTAACTAAAATAATATTTTAAAGACTTTCGGCATTGTTTATTTTTTGTGAACCGTTACTGCACTTGTTAAGTACGTACCTATTGACTTTTATATTCCTTGCGCTCTGTACTTTAGATATTCAAATTTTCCAAAGTAAATAAAAAATTTCAGAGACAATTACAAGTTATTGTGATATTTGCAGACATTTTCTTAATTCAAAATTTCGTGATAATCATACTATTAGTAAATAACGGTTATCGATTAGGTATTTATGTACGTTTTTTAATCGTTATCGTCTTAATAAAATGTCGTTTCATGATTTTTTTTTTTATATGTAAAAACGTTGTGAATATTAAAATGTTTTCGATCGTTGGACAACTAGGCAAAATTCTATACATATGGCAACCCAACTTTCAGTTCAGCCACTCTTTTAGCTTTAATAAAGAACCTTTGTAAAATCTAATAAATGTTCATTAAAATACGAGGCAGAATTGGTTTTCTCGTCATGATTTCTCATTTCTACTGCTGTAATGTAACTTCGAAATGGTTGTGGGGTTATATTTACAATCTAAAATCGCAAATTATGAGATAAGAAGGTAAACGAGCAGGCATGTCACCTGATGGAGAGCAATCAAAGCCCCTCATAGACAACCGCAGTGCCATAGGCATTGTAGAAGCGTTGCTGGCCTTTAAGAAATGTGTAGGTTTGTTTTCTGAAGGTTCTAATGTCGCATCAGTTTGGAAACATCGTTGGAGGTAACTGGAATTGAATAAACCGATAAAAAAAAGTTTTTGTTGATTACTTTGACCCCCTCCCCCTTCCCTTCAAGTTATAGAAGGACTAGTTCAATGGCAGGTAGACTTTACGACATTAGACTATAAGAGGAACCCTATTGCATTATACACACAAAAACACACCGTTTTTTGAATTGCCATTGAAATTATTAAATTTACTATTTTTCATAGACTAATATAAATACGAGTACGGTACTATGTAGTCGTATTTATAGTATAGACAAGTGGTTGGTCTGAAAATATTCTTTCGATATAGTTACTCCATCTACTACTATAATTTATTTATATAATTGAGACTGAATCATTGCAAATGTAGTGCGGGGTGTCCTATCTTTCGCGAGCGACGATCTGCGCGGTGCTAGTGCAAATTGAATGCGAGAAGCCTAAGTTTAGACTAGGTTAGGGTGAAGATAAGGCGCACCTTGTGGGAGGCCTATCTTCAGCAGTGATGTTGATGATGATTAAGATGCGTATTGTTCATATTAATTATTATTTTATGTAATTCGAATAATATTATAATTCACATAAGACTCACACCAACTGATGATAGTATAAATATCATGAAAGCTGAAATGGCTGATTCTGGGGTAAACAATACCCCTGACGAAGGCGTTGATCCTCTCTATTTGGCGGAGTAGACTGCTAATGTCGATGTAGATGATGATGAATGTTCGCATAAATATCTATAAACAGCCTAAATGAGTTCAATCGTTAATTCTACATATACCTTCCATATCGTAAAAGGTGTATGAATAGATTCAATTGTTGATGAAATTAGCCCGGAAATATATACAGTTTCGATTTTTTTAAGAACTCTAAGATTTCTTCGATATCACACACGTGCTCTTAAATATTATTTACCACTAGTTTTTACACGGTATGTAAAAAACCTCCCGCCTATTTTCAAATATTTTGACGATCTGACTTTTATACGTTGTTCGTTACCTTCTTTTGATGTTAACCATTTTTACTTAACAAAATAGATTAGTAAGCGAACTTCGTTATTAGGGTCGGTAGGTAGGGTATGAAACAGTATATAGTTAACAAGAATTCTAGTAATACAATCCTGACTTAAAATAAACATTGTTTTCTTAAGACATTCCATTGCAGATCACGTAACAAATCCATAAGCAGAGTTGTCAATAGAGCCGTAAATTGAGACGTGTGCTATATAGATTTGAATTTGATACGCTCGCGTTTGCATTCCGGCTAATACGGATTATGCT
Organism: Baronia brevicornis; assembly: GCA_031353405.1. NCBI lineage: Eukaryota > Metazoa > Arthropoda > Insecta > Lepidoptera > Papilionidae > Baronia > Baronia brevicornis. The sequence goes on from JASFAT010004767.1 coordinate 116,469, forward strand.
CATCTGAGCATGCAATTAGTGCTTGTCGTTCACGTAATATGAGTGCACGAGTATAGCTTTCTCCCGCGAACTCGCATGGTGGGATGTCACAATACACTTCGTTATACAGACTTGATGCCGATCGACATGTTAATGATACACGTACATTATTTATTACTTGAGCTGGTTCACGTACGCCCATATTATTCTTTTTGTATAAATTGTGGTACATAAACCTTTTACGAGATTAAAAGTAGCATATAAATTTTTATTCTCCTAACTACTCTACCATTTTTATAGGACAAGGTGACGAAGGATCAAGCATGTTGCTTGATGAAAAGCAATCACCGCCTCCCATAAGCATCTGCATCATCTTTGACAAATACGTAAGCTTTTTGAAGTTTCTAATGTCGTATCAGTCAGCATTAGACCAGGTTTCGGATTGGGGTCAGCGGAACCTAATCCAATTCAACCCCAAAAAGACACAAGTTTGCGCATACACTACCGAAAAGATTCGCTTTGAAGCGAAGTGAATCGAAACTTCTTTCCACGCACTATCACTCTGTGGAACCAGTCTATGTACCTACCTTCGGCGGTCTTTCCGAACCGGTCGACATTGGCACCTTCAAAAAACAAGCCTATACATACCTAAAAGGCCGGCAACGTTTCCGTGACTCCTGTAGTGTCGCGGTTGTGTATGGGCGGCGTTGATTGCTTTCCATCAGGCGGCACGCTTGCTGGTTTGCTCTCCTATCCCATAAAAAAAGTTCGAAAAATTCGTTTCCTCTCTGGTTTCGAGCCTTTCGAAGATTGAAAGAGGATGGAAGGAGTGCTAAACCAACACCATGTAATGAATGTCGAAGTTGGATCTTGATAATTGTAACATAATTTCAGTTTTTTTTTAATATAAAAAGATAAATAGTGATGTATTTTGTAAAAAAAAACTGCCTGTTTCTAGATATTTTGTGATGAATTGCTTGTTTATGTTTTGCGATTAAACTTCAGTTGTAGGTGTATAAAAAGAAAAAGTAGGTAGGTGTACAAAAAGAAACTGCTATTTACTCGACGAATGAAAATTAAATGTTATTTATCTAAAGTAATACTCTTTACAGTTTATTGCCGTCAATAAAATCTAATTCAATTTTCAATCCTATTGGTTTGATTACAATTTATTTTTCAATTTTACTTTATATTGCAGACGATCTAAAAGGCTATTAGTTTTCTAATGAATATTAAAGGTATTGTTGGAGATTGCTTCGTTGTTGTTACTTTAGTTCGTTAATGGCATTTTAGATTATGATACTATTTTATTTTTACTTTACATTTTACTTTATTTTTTTTTATTTTTCTCTACTAAGTACATTTTATATACTTAATAAGTAATAAATTCTTTGAATCATGATGTATTGTAATTTTTTTAATGCGACAGGGTTGCGTTCAATTTTTAAATGTATTTTACAAACATCTCTCAGTCGTTTGGGCTTAGTTTGTAGTACAACAAGTTGATAGTAGAGGCGATAATACATGATTGCGCCCCTTTGTATCCTATATATAATTAAATTATCATTCTTTCACTCCCCATTTCCTGAGGAATGGACATTAACCCACCACGCTTGTTTAAGGTGGATTGGCGGGACACATTGACCAACTGAATGCACCATACATGTGTTTGACCTGATGTTGGAATCGAAAGCGGTGAACTCACCACTGAGCTAGTGAGGTCGTAAATTATTTTAAATCTTTGCAATAAAACTAAAAAAATACTCCTTTATAATTTTCCTACTGGAATATGTCGGGGAATGTCAGGTGAGTAACTACACGTCTCCGATCTTTCCAGCGACAGTTGTTTCGTAACTGCAGACGGTTTCGGTCTCCGGTGACCTGAATAGGGTTACCATATCAAATTGAAAAATATCGGGAAAATTTCGCACGTTCCCTTCATTATTTTTTTATATGTATATTAATGTACAATTTTTTAATATTTTAGTGAATGTGCAAAAATCCAAATAATTGATTTCGTTATTCAGATTGATTTAAAAAATCTACTCAAAAATTGTTGCTTGTTGTTGTTGTGATCTTTAATGTACATCAGAAATTTAAAGTTTTTACATTTCCTAGACTCCAAACAAATGTATAATGAATAGAGAATATTTTTTGGAATACATAACTTTACTACGGCTTTATTGATTAACCCGGCAAGTTTTATTTCACATTGGTCCACGCCAATCCGCATTTAACAACCATGGTGGGTTATCGTCCGTTCCTCAAGAAATGGAGAGGTCCGTGCTCAGCAGTGGGATGTTAAAATGGGCTGGGCTGATCCTGAGCTTGGAGGCCTTTGAATTCATATAAGTTGTGTGTTATTTTGCATGTTATTATATAATATATTTAAAAAAATATATTTTATTATTAAAAAATTAAAATTTTCTACTGCGCTAAAACGTTAGATTCTATGGTCACCCTATAAGAAACCCATGCATATTCAAGCGCCGTCGTGTTCTTGAGCAACGTGGATAAATTGCAAAATGGGATCTCGCACGTTGGTCGGCTATGCACCTTTGGGGATATACCCATTTACCTATTGCACGTCGATTTCAATATTTCCTAAACGGATCTGCTATAAGTGATTGTTATGCTACATATATGAAAAATATTATAAAAGTATTTAGTTTTATTTAGCCTTCTACATTCGTATTTTTAAGAAATTTGAAATTCCCCGCAGAGGAACGTAGGGTAGGAATTTTATAATATAAATATTTACCTGGGTTCGGACATAAAAAGTTCTTTGAAAAAGTAAATGTTTTTATTAGACCTCGACAACACTGTCACTTATTGGATCTAAAATAATCCTATTTTTCAAGCTGGAACCAAATATACGCACTCACAAAATTTCATTAAAATAAAAATAAAACACAGTGACACGTGATTTTTATACACATATACATTAAGAAGATGTATATTTTTAAAATAAAGTAATTGAGATAGAGAGAAATAGAGAGAAAGAGAGAGAGAGAGAAATTGAGATATTTTGAAATTAAGTTAAAGAATAGATGCCGTTTCCTACTGACGCATTTAAGAGTGCATTATGATCAAACATTTCATTAAGGCCATTATAACGGAGCGATAATGACGATAGGAGATTAAGGCAATTCGACTCATTGCAGTGCCATCTGCTTGCGGAAATGACGCCCGAGATTGCCGCAACGATGGTGAGGCGCAGGGAGCCGCATGGAGGTGGTTTTTTAATCACACTGTATACAGTTACACCAGATAACAGTAACCATACGGTAACAGTTTGAACGTTTGTCATTCATCATCTTCTTTTTATATAGAATGCAGAAGAAAATAAGCAAGCGGCTTACTTGATTTTTGATCTTAGAAGAAAGTAGTTACTGCCAAATTTTGACACCTATGATACGAGGAGCATTGCATATTCGTTAACATTCTTTGAGAAATACAGCCATCAATAGTGTCTAAGGATCAAGTTTCTAAGGATCAAGATCAAGACTGGCAGCGATATGTACATATCTAAGTCGTAAAAATTAATCAGTGATATCCAATTAATCAGCCAAGTAAATGAAGAAAGCCGATGTCCAACAATGGACTGATACGATAATATATAATAGATAATTGTTTTCGTTATATTTCATCTCCTAATTTTCCTATTGAAATACCATTTTAATAGGATATTCAAATCGTATTAGGATATAAATAAAACATCTTGATTCATACAATTTTGATATACCTATTAAGTTGTGCGAAGATCTATGGCGTAAGGCGGTTCGCAGAAATAATAAGTTTATTTAGATAGGACTTAGATGAAAAGTCGGTGTTTCATTTAACAAAAAGGAAAAATAGATAGGTTGATAGATATACTCCTTATTGGATACGAAAACAAAGTTACACATTCTTGAATGTGTGTTTGTGCATGAATGTGTTTTTTTTTTATATGTGTGTGTATATAAAAACACATCCATTGATTATACAATACTTGTATACTTTTTTATAAATTGAAAAGATTAAATTTGTCATAAATCACATTATTACTAACAAAATGTTGCATACATTCCCAATGTACTAACATTAGGAATGCCTGGATGCAACATAGCGGTTTACCAAAATATATCTGTGTAAATTAGTGTTCATCCGACGTGCTGTGCTGAGGTCGTTAAACAGTTACAATGGGGTCACCGCAAAAGTAAGGCTGTTCTAATATTCCGGTGACGTAGGCCTTTGTGTTTGTATGTGCTGACACCCAAGATCCGCCTGACATCTTGACGTAGCTATGCTCGGGATAATTCGTGCAATTGTTGTATAAACAAAGTTATTAAATAAGATTCTTTAGGTTCAAAAAGATATCTAAATATAGATGGCCGCTTTGATCAGTGAGTGGAATAGGTGATTTCTCCACGAAGGCCACACTCGTTTGCCCGCCTATCCCATAAAAAAAGCCGTCGCAAATAAATCGTCGCTGAATTCAAGCTTAATGAAATCGTTTAAAAATACATTTTACTTTAATTCTATATAGAAGTAATTAATGAAAAATCAAAAGATAGTTCGATAAATAATATTAAGTATTTTTTTTTATTATATATTCACGCCTATCCCCCGCAGGGGTTGGCAGAGACCACAGAGCTCCATCCGCTGCCATTCATCGCAGCGAAACGGCTCGTCATTGGTCGCTTTTCGCCCTCGTGAGAATCAGGACGGGTGGCGAACCACGTCGCCGTCATTTTCGACAAATTAGGTATATTAAATTCGACTCGAGGGAGGATGAAGGTCAGCCCCAGCAGAGCCCTGCATGCTGCGGTAAGGCACCATAGTCCCCGGGGGAGCCCGACCCCGGGACGATCGGCACGCTTGCGACTAGGCTCGCCCCTAGCCACGCATCCATTGGCACGGCAGACCGTGGGTTGGCGGAGAGGAAGGGAAAGGATAGAGAAGAAAGGATGGGCAGGAAAGGAAATGCGGACTGTGGGTATACCAGACTCGGAATAAACATTTATAAATCCATATAAATATTTATTCCGATGCGGGAATCAAACCCATTGATTCCGCGGGCGGAGGGCCCCGTCACTGCGCCAATCGGTTGTCATTACATTAAGTATTTACAAGCCATAATAAGCGCAAAATTGTGTTCTTAATTCGCGCCAGAAAACAGCCGCCACGAAATTAGATAATCACTTTCCCTCAATTGAAAATGATAGTCAAACTGGGAACCGAAAAAATGGACAACAAAGAAAACACCACGATATCACTAACACCGAAATTGTAAAACATACAAAACCACTTTTCCAATAATGTATACGACACGAGTTTCGTCTCAACAAGCGGCATCCGTAGGTATAGTAAATACTACGGAGGACAACCGTTGAGTCATTTCGTAGTTTACTTCGAGTTCAAAAGAGTCCCTTGCCAAGACATCAAACTTGCTCCATGTATCTGTTTAAATTAAATACAAAATAAAATAAATATAAAATTAAGAAAACTACAAAAAACATATTGAATAAATGTATTCTAAAATACTTATGTTATTATGATATATTGTAGCATATGTGCATATATAGATTATTGTGCAGAAGCCACGGTTAGTCGCACATTCTAGTAGCAGATGGAGGATAAAATGCAAATGGGTCTTGCAGGGCAGTCTTCCACTCATCACGCTCCAGTGGCTAGAGCCGAGTTTAGCCGACTAAAGCCGAACTAAGTAGGACAAGCGCCGATGTTCACTTTGAGATTTTTTTGCTCAAAGCAAAGAAACTTACCGACTAAGTGAAATCCTGTCAACTTATTGCATAACGAGCATTTGAAAATTGAATTGGAGGGGATTTATGTAAGTGACATAGTACGACTTAGGGGTATTCAAGAGACGTGTGCCTTTGTCCACCAAAGGCTGGCTACATATTTTTATAGAAATTACTTTTTTAATATTTTCAATCATTTTCCTTCCAATTCCTCCTGTGGTCCTCGTACGAGAATCTTTCGGTCATGAAAGCATATATCAGTAACTGGCAGGAATGAGGAATTAGAGGTCTACCTTAAAAAAAAATCCAGTGTGTAATTTTCAATCCGCTTGCCAATAAGTAGCTGAAGCCAAGGCTTTCTTAATTTTTTTCTATTTCTTCTGAGAGTGCTTCTCCGATTAGCAAAAGTTGGCAACAAATTCAGCACATATATATTTTGATTAATTTAGTTTATATTTTAACAAAATTAATTTTTTGAGTTTTATTATATTATAATATTATTTACGGATATTATATTATATCATAGAAACGGATGTAACTTAAATATTGTTTTTTTTTAATATTTTAGACATTTCTAAATTAAATCGGTTTAAAATTTAGAAAGAAGAACATCGTTTCTTACCTATTCTTACACAGCCTAAATTAACTTGGCGTTATACAATACGGCCAATTCACGGGGTCGTGTAACTCCATCGATTATTCTATACCATAAGCATTAGTCATAGTCATATATTGTATGGGCTTATTTTTAAAAGAGGAAGTTGAACCGCAAGGAAGTTTAGATTGCCTTTTATGGCAACGTCGTTTTTGGTTAGTTAGATCGATTAAGTGGTTTATTGAACCCTATTCGCTTATTAACCGAACAAAAAAAAAATATTTTTTTAAAATTAAAACAAAAACATTTACAATTGAGAACCAAAATTTGTTACATATATTTGAAATTAATATGTCATAGCGAATTTCTGACTAGCTAACGACTGTCAACTGTGAATTAAATATTGCGTGTAGATTCCTGGGATCTCAAGACTCGTCAAACAAATATATTATTTATTTATTTTTTCAAAAAAAAAAAAAACAAAAAAAATTTATTATTTTATATTATTTATGTATTTTTTCTGTTTATCTTTTTGTCTGTCTCCTCGCATTTTTGTTTCATAGAGGTGTATGGATTTTTGGCATTAATACGGGTATGTTATTTCATGCGTTATTTCATATTAGGGCCTAACCTTATGTTTATCTAAGTAATGTGACGTGTGATCTTGTATGTAACTTGCTACTCGATTTTTCAAAACATACATACATACATATCGTCACGCCTGTTCAAAACAAATGTTATTATCTAATTACGCAATTGCAGTGGCATGGTATGCCTATAGAATTATTATTTGTTTCGATTAAAAAACAATTTTTATTTTCGTAGTGGAATATTCTACGCATCTGGAGTGCTTTAATTATGCTTATTTTCATTCGATATTCAAAGTCGGGTTTTTATTGATAGGTGAATTGATATTTCTTTAATTTTAGACTTTGTTTCTAAATGAATTCTCGTCATCGCTCTTGTATCGCTTCTAGCACCAACCATTGTTCTATCGAGGTGCGAAAATTGAGGGACGGCTTCGCTGCCGTGCGTTCGTTGTCGCCCTTTTTGCGACTTATGATAAAATGTCTTTCCAACGAATATGTAAAACCTCCCGGGCTACCAACGTCCATCCTGGGCTATCAACCAAAATCCATCATTTTCATCCGATTTGCTTTTACCATAGGGAATGCTCCAAGGAATTCTTTGTCTCAGGAGGTCTCATCCCCACCATTTACATGAATGACAATCCAGTACGGTCCGTTTTTACCGAAATTTCATTTCACGCACCACTACTCTATCTTTTTATCTTTGTAATGTATGCGTTCTATATAAATAAGAGTATTGTTTTATATGTATTCAGTTTTCTGGGTACAGCTAAAAGATAGAAAGAAGATTCTAAGCTATGATTATTTTACTGAGACATATGGCGAGGTCCTAGGCAAGTGTAGTCCAAATTGTTCATTTGGTGAGGTGAGCGCCTCAAGATTCGTCTCGGCTGAAGGATGTGCGACGAACGTGACGTTTCCTTACGCTCGCCCGCTGAATGATAATTTGTTTTTGTGTGTTTCAGTCGCGCGATTGCATAATTCATTTACAGACAAATTTATTGCCATTAAATTTTTGCACTGGTTGTGTGTGCATGTAGTGAAAAGGAAAAATACAACTGAACTTTATAACATACTAAATATTATGTAAACTGAGGATAATATAATTTATATAAATGACAGTCCACGACTAGATTATTTTTATTGTTATGCAAAAAATTTTCAATACATCTGAATCGTATACATTGCAGTTATAAAGAGTAGAAAATATATAGATTACTTTCACAGGACTTTTCACGTTCATATATTGGGGAATTCATCATAAATATTACTGTGAATAACGTATAGCATTTTATAATGATTGATACTATCCTGTTTGAGCCTCAATTCAAAAGTTCAAACTCAGTTTCTCGCGCCTCAGTTTTAAGAATATGTAATCCATATTTAAGTGACATTTATCCAAACTATAGGCAAACATGTTTGCGTATTTAAAAAAATTTAAAAAAATCATTTAAAATTTCGCAAGGTGCCGCAACTCTAACGCACATGCTTCCAAACTCAAACGCACTCGATATTTCACACACGAGAGCGTACTTATTTAAGGGATCAGAGGTGCCGAGGCTTGATTTATTCACAGGCTCCTCCCCCGGGTTATCGGAGGCGAGGAAATGTCGGTCTTAATGCTATGCCGCCGGAAGAGGGTCAACTTTATGAAGTTACAAATTATGCATATCGTAAAAAACACTCAAAGACCGAGTTTAAAGAGTCAACCGCATCTTAATTATACCTTATATCTCATTATCTTAATTATGTCTTTAGCAAACGGATCTGTTTAGATATTTATATGTATGTTTCATTACTGAGCATAGGGCCACCCCATTTCTGGCGGAATAGAAATTAACCTACTACGCTTGTCCAATGCGAATTAGTGGGATATCCAGACTTAAAATAAGTTTTCGTAGGCTATACATCCTGATGCGAACCCGTGACCATTGACTCGGAAAGCCGGCAACTTCGCCACACGTGGAACTAGATACTTTTTGCGGTATTTCCGTACCGCTACAACATTGGAACCATTAAAACCTACATATTACTCAAAAGTCGGCAACGTTTTTGCAATGCATATAGTGTTGTAGATCGTAAAGCTACGTTGATAGCTTTTCTTTAGGAGACATGCTAATCATGTATAACAATGTCTAGCTGTTCGTTTGTTAGATTAAAAAAATCTCAGTATAAAAAATACATATAATAGATTTAATAAAATATTTAAAGATTGAAAGTTCTTTTATAAAGTTTACTAAATACGTTTTGATTTTATTTGAATTGCATTCACATTTAAAATTCCCATTGCAGATTTAATGTATGGTAAGTAATGGTCAGTGTTTAAATATAAGAGGTAAACCGTAGTTAATAAAACGCGCCACTTGCCGGAACCTCATTCGCGTTTCGCACGTTTTATTTAGCGTATGGAACTCAGTAACAATTTCTCGAGCTTTTCCATGCTTTCCGATATTTGTTCAAATACTACGATGTTTGTAATTAAATTTTCGTACGTATAAACCAACGGCACACGGTTGTGGTACGTGTACACACAGCGATGTGTGTCCACAGTAAACAGTTAATGTACAAAGCGGTTTTATTCCAGGAAGTAGTGAGTGGGAAAATATTTGGTCTACATAGAGTTTTCAGGATATTTTTTTTTATATTCAAACCAATGTTGCATCCTGACACAGTTGTTGATTTAGGCGTTTTTATTCTTTTATTCATTTAGCTAGCTGCTCATGTAGCTTTTTATATTCGTCCGTGTGTGAATATACTTATTACATCCTCAATTTTGAGACCGCGCCGGTCTTTCTTCTCGCCGGTTCTTTAAAGATTTGTTTACTTTATAGAATTTTATTTATTTACAAATAATTTTTGTCATGGGCTAAAATATGTTGTTACATTGTAGATTTTCGGGCAGGTATTTCATATCGTAGCTCTCTTGTTTTTGTTTCTTCATAACCATGTTAGCCATATTTACCGTCTAACAACCCTTCAATTTTTGCACCGGAGCTGAGCCTTCTATATATTTCTTTATTCGATATTCGGCTTCTCGAACTGTTCTTAATAAATTCTTTTTCTTTCTTATGTGTGTTTTTATATGTGGACGTTATTGCAGTGATGTTAGCTTTATTTCATCATCATTATGGGGGTTCCTGGCGCGCCACCAACCGTTATCTTCGTCTACACGTATCAAGTTTTTGCCAGTCACCCTGCGCGTGTTGGCGCTCCATCTTGCCAAAAGGAGTCTCACACTACGTTGGTAAGACGCAATTTCCATTTCAGCACTCATCTACATCTACAGTTTTCCTTCAAACGTGAACAGCCCATCGCCACTTCAATATGCCTAATTGAAAATTTATAGAATCATTTACTATGAACTATTGTGTGTGCTAAAAATATTTGAATTCAAATCGGATTGACTTTTACAAATTAACTTTATTATAACCTAATAACATACAATTATCGATTTTCACACTCAGACGTTTCATCGATAGCAGTATATTGACTTTTATTTCCGCTGCTTCCGGCGCTCTCTTCCCTTAGATCGGAGGCGAGAAAATGGCCGACGTTCAGAGATAATGTTATGGGCTCGGATGGTTAATGTCATGGAAATTGTGCTCCTAGTGTTATGGCGTAATATCCGCCGTTACTCGTGTTCCAGTATCGTTCGATGAATGTAAAATATGTGCAGTAATTCAAACGTGTTACCCAGCGGTTCCTTGTTATAGTGATTTTAGTATCTTGCAAGTGTACAAGAGAGTTTATTAATTGTACTAATACGTTGTGTGGTTCCCAGTATAGAAAAGAGTCACCCTATGTCTTTCCAGGGGTACGTACAAGGCGACTATAGGAACATTTTTATTGGATAGGCTGGCTCGTTTGAGCAGGCGTGTCATCTGATGGAAAGCAATCAACGCTGCCCATAGACATCCGTGATGCCATGGACATTGCAGAAGCGTCGCCAGCTCTTAAGAAATTTGCAGGCTTTTTTTCGAAAATGCCAATGTTGTATCAGTTTGGAAACACCACTGGAGATCTCTTATAATCCAGATAATAAGGACGCAACTTTTTCTTGTGTGTGTATTGTGTGGTTTTGGAATTCAATGGCTGGAATTCATCCGACCAATCCCTTGGAGCAATTCGCATGTTCACCTTGAAATCGATAAGAGATGCTGAGTGATGAGATTCCGAGGGAGAGATGAGATCTCTGCAGTGCTATTAAATCTAGACGTTCGTTAAGATCTGATGAAGATGGTTATCGGCGTTCTCATATGCAGTCTATATATAGACTGTACTGACACAACATACGAATTCTTTCTGATACTATAAATAAAATTCGTAGCTTTTGAGAAGGGAGACAATGAGCACACATAAATTCTATATCCTAAGATATGACAATATTTATTTTTGTGTAACAAATTTAATCGACTTGGCCGGAGCCGTAATGTGTATATGTACATTCGGACGGCCAATCTGCATTGGCTGGAGGACCGCATTAGCTAATCTAATTGCGGTCCGGCGGCCTGAATAAATTACGTCAAGTTCCAGCTACGGTCAGAATGTTTCGATTTGAGCATTTGAAAAGACAAATCTATCGTTTCGATATATTCTAACCATGTAAATTAATTTAATTTCAACAATTTTGATGTGAGGTTTTGGATATCGAAAATGGCCATCCCATTTCATTACGTGGTTATCGTTTGAGGCTGTTAAGGTATGTATCAGTTAGAGTGGTCATCAGCAGCCTACGGCAGTCCACTGCTGGACATAGGCCTCCCCCATGGAGCGCCACCTAGCCCGATCTTCGGCTACACGCATCCAATTTCTGCCAGCCGCCCTGCGCAGATCGTCGCACCATCTAGCCGGGGGGCGTCCCACACTACGTTTACCGAGACGCGGTCTCCACTCCAGCACTCGTCTGCTCCAACGATCGTCGGATCTCCGACAGACGTGACCAGCCCATTGCCACTTAAGTTTGCTAATTCGAAAGGCTATGTCGGTGACTTTAGTTCTCTGGCGGATTTGTTCATTCCGAAACATATCTACCAGAGAAACTCCGAGCATAGCTCTCTCCATAGCTCTCTGAGCGACTCTGAGCTTATGAAGCAGACGGACTGTCAGCGTCCACGTTTCGGCGCCGTAGGAGAGTACGGGTAGGACACACTGGTCGAAGACTTTCGTCTTCAGGCTCTGAGGTATGGGCGACGAGAAGACCGGACGGAGTTTCCTAAATGCTGCCCAGCCTAACTGAATCCTTCTATCGGCTTCTTTCTCGAAGTTGTCTCCACCCAATTGCAAGACTTGCCCGAGGTAGATATACTCCTGGACAACTTCGAGAGTTTTACCACTGACGACGGTCGGTTGTGGATCCAGATGATCATTGACCATGACTTTAGTTTTATCAAAGTTCATGGTCAAACCGACTCGTCGAGAGGATTCATTTAGGCTGTTCAGCATCCCTTGCAGTTCCTCTAGCGATTCTGCCAAGATCACGATATCATCGGCAAAACGCAGGTGTGAGATGTACTTACCGTTTACGTTTATGCCTCGTCCTTTCCAGTCTAGCGTCTTGAAAACGTCTTCCAGTGCGTTAGTGAACAGTTTCGGGGATATGACATCCCCCTGTCTCACACCGCGATACAACTGGATTTGTTTTGTTTGACTGCCCTGTACTCGAACGGACATCGTGGCGGCATTGTAAAGACATCTCAATACCTCGATGTATCGATGATCTACCTGGCACCGCTGCAAGGCTTCCATGACAGCCCAGGTCTCAATGGAGTCAAAGGCCTTCTCATAATCCACAAATGCTAAGCACAGGGGCTGATTATACTCGTTTGTTTTCTGTATAATTTGCCGCACTGTGTGAATGTGGTCTATGGTGCCGAATCCTCCTCGAAACCCAGCCTGCTCTGGGGGTTGAAACTCGTCAAGTCTTCGTGCGAGTCGATTGGTGATGACCCTCGAAAACAACTTATAGACATGGCTCAGGAGCGAGATGGGCCTGTAGTTGCTAAGTAGCGTCCTATCCCCTTTTTTGTGGAATAAGACGACTATGCTCCTGTTCCATGCCCGAGGAGTTCTCCCATTCTGCACGACAGAATTGAATATTCTGCAGAGCTCTTTAAGCACGGGTCGACCTCCTGCTTTTAAGAGCTCCACAGTAATCCCGTCTTCGCCCGGGGCTTTTCCATTTTTAAGTTGTCCGAGGGCCAACTCCATCTCCTCAAGGGCAATATCTGGCAGCTCGTCGGTGTAGTGGCGGGAAAGCGTGGCTCTGGGATCATTGTAAACGGGTTCAGGTTGTGGTGCATGAGAAGCGTATAGTTTGCCGTAGAAGTCTTCGATCTCACCGAGAACCTCAGACTTCGACGTGAGTATTCTGCCATCCTGGGTTTTTAATTTTGTGAGGTGGCTTCTCCCAAGCTTTTGTGCAAATACTTTAGGGCCCTTGTGTCGCTCTATTGCTTCTTTAATGGCATCAGCATTAGAGCGACGCATGTCCCGCCGCACGCATTTCCTGATAAGCTTGGTGAGTGCCACCTGTTCCCCATGTGTGGTCACTTCACGCCGCATGTCCATTAACTGTAGTGTCTCGTCTGAGAGCTTGGACTTTCGGCCCATACGCTTCCTTCCACAAAACCTGTTCCCTTCGTCCCTCAAGGTCTTCACCACGCTGTTGAGGTCCTCGTCAATGTCCAAAGTGGGTTCCAGTATGTCGAATCGATTTTTAAGTTCCAATTGGAAGCGTTGAGATCCCGCTACAGTTTCGAGCAGAGTCGGTCGGAGCGTGGACTTCACCAGACGACATCTTTCAATCTTGAAGTCGATATTCAGAGTGCCTCTCACGATTCGGTGATCACTGCCGGTATTGAACCTATTGATCACTGAGACATCTCTGAATACGTGTCTTTTGTCCGACATGATGAAGTCAATCTCATTTTTTGTCACAGTATCGGGGCTTCGCCACGTCCACTTCCTTTGGGGCTTCTTCTGGAAAAAGGAATTTATCAGATAGAGCCCCTCTTTCTCCAGGAAGTTGACCAGCATTTGCCCCCTGTGGTTCCTCTGTCCAAAACCATGTGGTCCCATAATCGATTCGATTCCTGTTTGCAGCCCTAGTTTGGCATTGAAGTCCCCCATGACAACATTGAAGTGGGCCTTTGTGGTATTATGTAAGGCCTTGGCTATGTCTTCATACATAGCCTCTACTTCCACATCCGGGTGTGCTGACGTGGGCGCGTATGCCTGTACTACCTTTAGACTATATCTATTCGATAGCCGGAGTACAAGGTACGCAACCCTCGCCGACACACTGGATATTTCTTCAATGTTGTCAGTGAGGACTTTGTTGACGAGGAATCCCACGCCACCTTGGGAAAGACTATGTCCCTCTCGGTAGTAGAGCAGATGGCCAGATTGCAGGGCCAGCGTGTCCTCCCCCTGTCTACGGACTTCGCTTAGTCCAACAATGTGCCATCTTATCTTTTCCAGCTCTACCACGAGTTCGTGTACGTGCTCGTCGTGCCGCAGACTTCGTCCATTGTACGTCGCCAGGTCCAGTTTGTGTCGGTAGCCTAACCTCTCCCGGGGATTCTTCGCACCCCCCACCCCATCGTAACCATGACCGCTACCTTGGCCAGGAATAATGGGGCAACCGGGAACTGGGGGCCGTGGTTTTTTGGTGTGCTCCATGGGGTGTTTGCCCGTAGTCGCCACACTGGGCAGGTGCGTTGGCGACCGCGGAGCCAGGCGCGTCGCACCGGTAACGCCGCTGCCCGTTACCGGCCTGAGTTGCTTTGGCCTGGCATTTTGTGCGATGGTTATACCGCCATCGATCGGTCGTCATTGTGGCAGGATGCACCGCGTGCAGGTGAGGTTGACAGTTGGAGCAGAAGGTTCAAGTATGCTCCCTTGCATCCCCGTTAGAGTGGTAGGCACGTCTAACTGAACAGTTAAAAGTAATCGTAGGTACCCAATCCGCCAAATGTGGGGATTACGGCAGCACTCCTAAATTTTTAGGAATCGCAATATCATGAAATTATGTATTGAAACTACATTAACTGTACTCGTATGTATATCATAACCATATAGATCAAGAAAAAGTTGTTCCGGTCCAAAATCGAACCTGTACCCTTAACCATATCCCTCTGCCTCATTATATGTATAATATCGTCGTTAAAATTATGAGACGCCTGGTAACATAAATTTTGACGACAAACATTTTAATTTTTATTTCAATTCGTTTCCCGCAAATTGCCCACGCCCCTAATTTAAAGTTTATTAGGGGTTTAATTTAAAAATTTCCGACACCAAATAGCGTAATAGACACAGTACATATATCTGGACATTTTATTTATAAAATTCTTTACAAATGATTACATATTTAACTATATTATTTATTTCATTTATCAATGTTCTCGTTTAGAGGTAAGAAATATAGATCTTGAAAAGATGAAACTATAGAACCCTTAATACGTCATTTGTTGTATGCGTTCTGATTTATTTTGCACAAACCATGTAGGCGTATTTGATATATGCCAACAATTAGGCCAATGTTAGTAGTAAAGCCACGCTGCAGACGAATACTTTGTAAAGAACGGCATATTATTTGTCTGCAGCATGAATGGGCCGGCTCGCCAGGGCAAGTACAACACTCCCGCAGAAAACCGGCGTCTGAGTGGTAGCTTAGCTACCGCTTCGTACGGTGAGCGGCTAAGTTCCAGAGGCTCAACATCCTCCTTCCTCCCACTCCCACTCCCATAATGACACTTTTCTTAAAGGTCGGCAACGCTTCCGCACCGCCCATGGGCCTGCGGATATCTATGGGCGGCGTTGATTGCTTTCCATCAGGTGACACGTTTGCCTTCCTATCCCATAAAAACCTATAAAACATTATTATCATAATATGAAACTCTGAAAAAATATTTTTTCCTTTTTCACTTGTAATGCCTAATATAACGGATACTCTTAAATGGAATCCGATTGAATATATCCTCAAAAAAGATCCTTTTTGTCCTTAAAATTAGGAATTGTTTAGAAAATAAATAATTCTCAAACTATATATAATAAAAATCAGTTAATTTGTGTTCCTGTAAAATTTACTCATATGGACTTACAAGTATAGATAATTGGGTCGATACGACGATATTATTCACAGATAAGAGATATATTGTGAACACAGATTAACCCAAATATGTCGGCAAGTCGAGTGACTTGCTAATTATGTCGGTAATGAGAGACGCGATCAGTATGCCCGTAATAATCTCCCGAATGCGGGCGAACCACAGTATTCGCCTCAGTATGCGATCGGATATTTGTAATACAAATATTAATATTTGGGCACGGAGCGTTCGTGTCCTAATTAGGACTAAATTCTGAAGGTACATAAAAGCTTCATTAGCCGCTTAATCATTATATATTTGCTTTTTTACGCAATCACAATTATGGTAGTGCCAAAGATGTATAGATGTCAATTATTGCATTAATTATTGACTCAAAAATCAATATATATATATATATATATATATATATATATATATATATATATATATATATATATATATATATATATATATATATATATATAAAAGGAAATATCGTTCTCCGCCCTAAACCCGTATTAATCTTGGAATTGGCTCAACTGATTTCAATTGTACTTTTACAGAATATAAGTATAGGGTGCTCGTTTGTTGCTCAGTTCTTCATATAAAAAATAAAGTAATGGTATACATCTCTTGACTTTCGACTCAGAGAGCAGACTGCCTCTCAACTGCTTTTCGTTCTAGTTAATATAGTCAAGACTAGCCAAGCAAAAATGTTTTTTAAATTTTGGTAATAATCGCTGTTGAATGGTTAGCTCTTGAGAGTAATGTTTTACTAGAAGGTGAACGGATGCTAATTACCTCGTTTGAAATATACACAAAGTGCATTCCTTGTTTCTTTTTTGTTTCGGTTTACAATTTAATTTGCCGAAGGTTGCGCTTGCATTCTTACTTATAACAACTTGGTTTCCTTTTTGGTATATGTTGCATCATCTGAAGTAACCCTGCTGAAGAGCATAGCGTCAATAAGCAAAAGATTTTTTATTAAGTGTTCTTGTTACCATCGGGAGGTATATATAGTACGGTGCGTTCTTACGTTAATTTATATCTACGAACAATCACTCTATGTAACTAGCTGCCTTCGGTGCTATTTCAGTAATGAAGGTCCCAATAAAATACAGAAAACCACCTTACAAATTTCTCAAACGCCTTTGTCATACCTATGGTGTCATAGCCGTCTAAGGGCGGTGTTAGCAAGCGAGATGCTTGCTCATTTGCCTTCCTATCCGCGACAGCGACGCATTCGTTGGTCTCATACTGACATGTAATTACATAATCGCTAATTAGAACCCCTTCTCTAAATTAGCATGTTTGATCGCAGGTTCCGAAGATATTAGTTTTCGTCTTAATTTTTCATCATAAATTAATGTTTTATCTGGCTTTGATTAATTTCGAGAGAATTGGGTCACTGTGTCGGTACACTGTACTTATGCACGCTTTATTACGTTATATGTTTGTAGTTTTATCCAGGTGTCTTTAACTGACGCAAATAAAAATTGTTATGAAATAACTTTAAATTGCTCCTCTTAGAGTGGAGGCTTTATGACAACATTAGCTCCGATGCAACCCTTACTTTTAGGGTTACTTTCCAATTGGAGGGTATGACTTATGCTAGTAAATCATAGTGACGTACTCTAGTGCCATATCTCCATAAGGTGACCACGAATTTAACTAAAATTGAGATTTATGGAAATAATTAAAAAATAAATTAACTCAGAAAATAAAGCGTGATAGTGTTTATGATCCAAATATCGCAGTGGCGGGGTATTCATTTTCGGAGTCATGGGTTTCAAATTAGATTCCTGCATCATTGTGTGCCATATCAAAAGTATTCCCAGTTGGATGTTTATTCATCGCGTATTAGTAATGGCATGATTGCAATGTGAAAGGCTAACATATACTATATTATGCATAAAATTACTTATTTAACATAAATATTTCGGGGAATGTAAATTGGTGGAAGTCACTAAATTATTATTTTTCATTTACACGCTATTATTAAATAGGGTATACGTGCCACCAATATTTTATACAATATAATGATATGAGTATATATATATATATATATATATATATATATATATATATATATATATATATATTACACATGAAAGATAGTTTTTTAGCTTTAGCCCTAGTAGTGGGCAAACAAACTAATTATCGTAGCAATTGGTGTTCAGCAGTCATAGATTTTTAGGGTTCAGGAAAAAGCAAATGCGTTGGCAGTCAGAGACATGGGCTTTAATTAATTTCACTAATTACATCTTCACTACATGTTTGAAGCTCATTTGTGACTTAATTTTCCTTATACAATAAGCCACAATTAAATAATAAAATGATTTCTGATTCTCACGAGGGCGAGAAGCGACCAATGAAGAGCCGGATCGCTGCGATGAATGGTAGCGGATGGAAATCTGTGGTCTCTGCCAACCCCTGCGGGGGATAGGCGTGAGTATATAAAAAAAAATAATAAAACAATTAATAGGCGTTGGCAAAACTCTCTTTACTCCAACAGCTTTAGTATATGAAATATGAAATCATGAATTTGTTATGTAATAGATGACATGAAAAGCAATTTATGCAAAGAAAACGGCACATAACTCTTGCACTTTCCTCTGACATGTTATTTTGCTACGCGATGCAACAAAGAGAACAATATACGTCAATGGAAAGATCGTAAATTGAAGTTATCGAAGAGGAATTTCTCGAGATAAATAAAATGGAAGTAGCAGTGCTTCCTTGAGTACTCTCTTCGCGCAAATAAGGTGCAATGTCACTGAGCGAAAATGTAATTGTAAAAAAATATATTTAGAATTAATATTTATTATTATAATTTACGTATGCATTCAAAATCATGTACACACAATTACATTAAAGCATATCGAACACAGCCCAAACAAAGCACATATATATTCGATATTTCAATAGAAAATCATGCGGAACATAATTTTGTCGCCATTGTTGTTTTCAACTATAGTCGCTTTGTTATCCTTGTGTTGTTGTTTAACTTGCTTAAATATTGTGATTTGACTAATATAGGAAACTGTTGACCTGACTACAGTTCTGAATATTGAGTTTTAATAATTAATTTGGTATTCATCGATGTTAATTAACAACTATAATATCAAAGTGGTAAAGCACCACTGCAGACAAATACATTGTCAAGAATGGCATATTATTTGTCTGTAGCATGAATGGGCCAGATCGTCCGGGGAAGTACCACACTCTCGCAGAAAACTGGCATCTGAGCTTAGCTACAGCGCTTCGTCCGGTGAACGGGTGTGTTTCGGAGGCCCAAACATTATTTTATCGTATCTACAATCATCGTATTCAAAAGTCTATAGTAGTGTCGTTCTGAGTTTAGACCTAGTTCGACCTAAGTTATCTCCTCAGTCGAGATTTTCCTTTAGTTAACACGAGACAGATGGATTAGCTACCACATAGCCAATCAGTTGGTTGTCATGTATCAATTGGGCTACGCGTTTAATTTCTTCAATCTATAATCCCACCTGCATCCTGTTATATAAAAGATGAACCGTTTCAAGATCGTTGTCATCAACAGTGTGCAGAAGTCTATCGCTAGACTTGAGATACCGACTGCTAATTGAAACAATATATCGTAATGAGAACCTAATAAAATTTTAATCTAAGCTTCAACGCGTGTAACGTACACATGTATAATGTCACTTGAAGTTCGCGTAGTGGAAACGTGCTTTATATATTTATGTACTAGCGTTGCACTGTAAGCACTTGCAATGTCCACGTTTGTATTAAAAATAATGGATATTCGCACGTGTATCCATGAAAGGCAATATTTTATTGTTATTGTCCTTATACTACTCGTATATGTACATATGTAAGAGTGGATGGAGTCAACGAATACTGATTTAACAAAGAATGGAAATCTTGATAGATTACTACACTGTTTAATAAGTCGTTTGACTTTTATTTTTTTTTATAAAGCAGAGTAGTCAATTGAGCATGTGGGTCAATGTATGGTAAGTGACTACAGTCACCCAAAGACATTTACAACACGGGCGGTATTACAAGTTCGACGCCGACCTTGGAGGGATACGCCCGTGTTTTGAATACCGCAACGTTTTTCGGAAACATCGCAGGTGTGTCTCAGAGTTGTACCGTTCGTGGTAGAAAATCACAATTGAATCGCATGATGGTGGACCGTCATTCATAAAGGTGAAAGGATAGTATTATTTTTCGATAATAATGAATGTAGGTTTTTTATATATGGATTATTGCATGCATATATACCACTTGTATGTTTTGCACACTTTCGCGGAAAACCGAGGTCTGAATAATAGTTTTTCTATTGCGCTTAGTTCGATACTTAAAGCTTTTCCCCTTTTTCTCATTACAAGGTGGTAATGATATAAAAACCTGAGCCACAGATAATCAAAACTTATCACATAAAATTGGGTAGAAAAAGTCGAAGGAGAAATACCTCAATGGAACATACATCAGCTTGTAATCAAGTGGTTTACAAGCTGATGGATGTCTCACCCATCACAAAGGGGAAGAAAGAGCGAAAAGAATCTTATATTAAATCCTCTTCGTCCCTTGTATATACTAATATAGCGCTTGTATAAACTCAATTGCCTCTCTATTTATACCGTTGCCGCCGATATACGATGTATGTACATGTATGCGGTATACACAGCCCGCCTGTTGGCGAGGTCGTGACCGCAAGCCCGTATGCTCTAATCAGATTAACTGAGGAGGTACTTCCCTCATACAATATATCGACGGTGATCGAGCATAAGATGCAACAGCATTTGAGGATATACTTAAGCACCGGCTCGATTGACTTCGACAAAGGATTTCTACACCTGTAAAAAATGAACTTAGTAATACAGACTGCGAGAATTTTTGTTTTCATATAACACCGCAGATTGTTGTTTGTACATAGATTTCGTATTATCATTAACGACATTTTAATTAACTATCTATATCAGAAATAATTATTTTGTTCATTTATTAATGTAATAATCAAATATAGTATGTAATAATTGGTATTTAGCCCAGGTTCCTTGGTATGAAAATACTTAAAAATATAAACAAAAATCGACTTGATCTGTCATTTAAGACGCAACCTCTATAAAAGAGAAAATTTGTGAAATGGAGAAGTAATTCTAATAATTAATTTGCTTATTTGCAAGATAGACAGGTAATCGTTTTTAGTATAGACAAAATATATATTGAGATGTAATTAAACTTATAATTATGTAAACGAACGTATTTGTACACCCTCATATGAAAGTATTTTGAATGTAAAAATATGGTGTGATCTGAACCTAACTACGTAATTTTCTAGATAACTCGGTTTTTTTTTATTTTCTCTCATTTTAATGTGTGATGTTTTTATTTAACGCCATCCAATCATGGGTGTTTTCGTTTTCCGATGGAATCGCGTTCGCCTTTTGTCACTTTCCTTGCATAACGCCAGATATACATCTGAGCATTTAAAGTCAAAAAGAGTTTTGTATTCCATCATCAATATCCAGTTATAGTGATAAATCACTGAATTAAGCAATTTTATACATAAGTAATTTAAGATTGGTGTTTTATTGTTTATTTATATATTGTTATGATGATACCAATGTATCATCATCTCCAAGCATCTATTGCCTACAGCTGTCCGCTGATGAACGTAGGCCTCCCTCTCAAGAAGCGCCACTTAGCCCGATTTTCGGCTACGCATCCAGTTTCTGCCAGGCGCCCTGCGCACGTCATCGTGCCATCTAACCGGCACGCATCTCACATTACGTTTGCCAAGACGCGGTCCTCCACTCCAGTACTCGTTTACTCTAGCGCTTGTCCGTTCTCTAAACGTAACTAGTCCATTGCCACTTCAGTTTGCTAACTTGCAGAACAATTTTGGTATCATATGGTAACGTCCATACCTTCAAGTTTTTGGTTTGGTATGCATTCATAAAAAATTATAATCCTATTAAAATGGGATACAAGATTCCTTTTCCATCCGTAAACATTATCTATATAGATTAAGGTGCCAGAGTATAATTTCCCACGCGTGCACTTAACGAGAGCCTGTGGGTAGTCACGAGCCGAAGGGGCAATCGGACATATCCTGTTTTCGCCAATTGATTAATTGCGGGCGAAGTTTGTAGCGTACGACGACCTACTTTAATCATTACCCGGTTTCAAAGTTGACGTAAACTCTATATAAGTCAAGAAGAGAAGTGAAGATGCGACAATTGTTATATGCTCAAAACTCGCGATTGCTAGATTGGCGTAGTATTATAGAAGTTATTTCATTAATTTAACAAGAACATCATCGTCCATAGAAAACGATAAGACGATGACCAAAAACTATAGACATATCTTACTCTTGAGTCTATGCCATCATTAAAGATTTTTGCTATGCCCTAAAGCCTGAAAACGAAAGTCTTCGACCAGTACGTTCAGCCTGTACTCTTACGGTACCGAAATGAAGATATTAAAAATCCGTCTATTTCACATAATCAGAATCGCTCAGAGCGTTATGCTGTGGTTACGATCTAAAAAGTATTTTTTTAAATAAGACTAGTATTTTTATATATTGCTAGAATTCTTGTTAACCATTCCAACTAAGCTAATAATGTTTGGGCTAGGAAATGGTTTATATCAGTGGCCCAACAGAAGATCTGACTCACAATGTACAAATCGTACGTCCGGCCTTACCAACTGAACTATTTCTGATTAATTTAAAAAAAATATCGGAAATTTGACCTGAGCGAATTTTCTAATGTATAGTATTAGAAGATTCGTTCATAGCTATAGCTAAAACCACAAAAAAACAAAAACGTAGTAAACCGCAAAATGAAAATTTACCATCAAAACCAAAAAATACTTTTAAGATCTCTGAAAAAAATATATCTGATCACATAAAATGTTCTATTAGTCGCAGAGCTGTGAGACTCAGACCATTCGCTATATTTTTATCTGACCCGAATATGAAGTATTTTTTTTGATATATGTCATTTGCGTTTTCGTTTTTTTTGAATCGACTGTGTAATCAAATGATGTTGAATTTTCTCTCCAAGTATAACAACAGTCACGAATTCATATATAGTTTGGACAATACCTAACTACGCCACATCCCAAGCGAATTATTGAAACTCAATCACGTTTATTCAAATCGTAGATCGTGACCTCTAGTTATATCCACTTTTTACCGCCAATGAACTGATTCAGAGTCCCCTGAGCAGTTTTTTATTCGGGACTCTTCATGAATACAAAGGGGCTCCAGGAGGCCAAGGCAAACAGTTGCTAAGTCCACAGGAATATATTGGGGGCGGTTGGGGGGCTCTGATTTGGTTTGCTCAGGTCGCCTTAATATTGATCGGGAGAGAGACGAGTCGGAAGGATTTGGGGTCGTTATTTTACAGAGCATTTCATTGAAGAGCTTGTAGAGACAATATTATTATCATATTTATATAAGAGATCATTTGTTTGGTGAATAGTAATTATATTCTATTGAAGGACTCAATACCAATTAGGTTTTTCAATATAATATAAATGACTTTGATAGTTGTTTAAAAACCGAAATCACGAAGACTTTTTGAAGATATAAAAGAAATATGTAATTTTATATACCTAATAATAACTAATTGGGATTTATAATCATAAATCGCAATTGTTTATTCCGTTTATAATGTAGGAAATAAATTTTTGATTTATTTACACGTTGTTTTCTGTTCTCGGAATTTTTAAGGCCTTTGAATTTTTGCAGAGGTTTTATTATTCTAAATATTTTTAATCCATCATTTTTTACAAGTTCACAGCTTTTCCTAAAAAGTTACATGCAAATTTGTTCTATTGTTCGAGACTAGCACGGACAAATCGCTTATATGTATATAATATATAGATAAAGGCATTATTAAATTAAAGAATCGGACTGCCTGGGCGACGATTGGTGCAAGTTGTTCATTCAAACGCAAATTTCTTAACAATGTAGTCAACAGTTTATCTTGTTATCTTCTGCAGTCTTGAAATCTCACGATTACTTTTACCGGATTTATGAAGGCTGATTATATATTATATCTCTTGGAAATGTTCCTTAGTTTTACCCATTTTCTTCAAAAAACTAAATTCAGAAATTAAAAACAAAGAAATGTTAATAGACTAAAAGTGTTGAAATACGGAGAGCGTGTTTTCTGATCAAATTACATCAGATAACTAACGTAACAATATTTTTAGTAGTTCTTCTATATTATAATTTTGTTTATTTCTTAATAAATTAATTAAAACAATACTACCTAATAAAACTACAAAGGTTAACTACGAAGAAATTCCAACAATAACACTATCTTGGTTTTATTACCAGGAGTCGGCAAATAATCCAGTCGGCACACATCCAATTTCTGCCAGCCGCCCTGCATACATCATTGCACCATATGGCTGGGGGATGTCCTCACTATACTCTTCACTCGTCTACTAACTACTATTTTAGTTACTAGTTGTCGACCTTCTGACAAACGTGACTAGCCTATTGACTATGTCGGTGATTTCTTCATTCCGAACTATATTCAATAGAGAAACATTGAGTTGTCTTTCCATAGCTCACTGAAGTACTGTATTTTGTTCTTGCCACTTCGCAACTAATTTTTGTGTAGTCAATATGTTTTTGAATTTTTCAGTTACACATATTGAATATAAATGTGTCCATTACAATACAACAATAACCAATAAGCATACCTGCATTTTAATAACTACGCATTATACATATTGTTTGAGTTTATAGATGGCGTCAAATCGGTAATGTGTTTCCTATACAGCTTTGATTAAGATGGATTGAATACTTCTGGTATGTCAACCGTAACCTATTTTCAACTCAAAACCTTGGAGTATAGAACTTATTCTCCCGTGTGGCAGTATCTATCAGGTATCGGATATACTTAAAGTGGCCTACAATTTTAGTGAGTTGTGTTGAATTATTTATAACACAGTGTTATTACACATATGTAAGCTTTCACGCACACACGTGTGGGTTTTATTGACATGATTTGATACAAGGGCGCTTTTATTCAGAGTATTGCTAAAGAGGTTCTGGTTTACTCGATTATAGTAAAGCGACGGGGAGATGTCGAGAGGTTTAAGCGCTTTGTATAGATTTTAACACCCCTCGCGTATTCTATCGTCCCTTACAAGTGTGCTGCTGATCGTGGAGAGGTATGTGTTAATGGCACTTTTTAGTTTACTTCACTAAAGTTCGTGAACAGACTGTAAAGGGTACGCTCTGTTCTTTTTGTTGCTGCTGATAAAAAATACTGGCATTGCTTGCAATAGAATTACGTTGCGGGCTCGAAGTAAAATATTCTCCAAGAAGTTCGATTTTTGAGTAAATTTGATACTACGCTTTGTCATTGAACTTTGAGAGGTTCTAAACACCTCTCACATTTTTCATCTATCATGTAACAGCGAGCAAGAATCTGCAATAGCCATAGTGATCCATTTACTTAGCAGTAGATACGCTTAAACGTGTGTTTTTCATTGATATCACCTACGATATAGGAAATCATAGTAGGCGCTTTTTAGTAGTGTATTTTTTTGAATTCAGGTAACAGCGAAGTTCATTAGCCTATAGAGCGATATACATGTAACTTCCTGTACTGACACGCCGAAGTATAATGAACTAATAAAACCGTTTCGGTCCCGCTGTTTGGACAACACTCGGATCTGATTGGAGGGAGAAATCAATATTTGGCCGAGCCTCATCTCAGCTTTAGCTGATTGCCGAAAATCATGGAGTGTTTGATGTATATTTGAATAAATACATATATTTCGTTCACTTAATGAGGTGCGTCGCGATACTTTACACTTTAATTTATTCTTTCTCCTTTTTTTGTGTATCGACCAATTAGGGGATTAAATCATCATCAATAGCTTTAAGCTTAAGCTATATCACGTTAGGTAGGCAATCTGTCGAGACAAACATTTGCCAGACACTTAACACAGGGAGCAGTGTTCCCTCTGGTGAATATTTATAGCTTCATCTATTGTATAATAGGATACACCGCTAATGGCTAAGTTTGCTAGTGCACGCGGCAAGATATCCTTGTGCCCCTTTACATCCCCATATATATATATATATATATATATATATATATATATATATATATATATATATATATATATATATATATATATATATATATATATATATATATATATATATATATATATATATATATATATATATATATATATATATATATATATATATATATATATATATATATATATATATATATATATAAATTAATTATATGCCTATAAATTAATGACGAAAAATATATTAACTTCAATAATACTAACAGCTCGTTCAGCCAACCGTTGTCTGTAAGAAATCATTATATAACCAACTGCTATATATTTTTTCTTGTTTTTCGTGTACAATAAGAAATATATTTATATTATAAATAATAAAAACTTAGTTTTTCTAAAAATCTATTTTTATAATCTACACCCATACATATGTCCTACTGCTGAGCTCGGAATATTTAATGAGCTTGGACGTAAACCACTTCGCTTGTACAAAACGCATTAGTGGGAAATTAGACTTGGAACAAATAACTGTAGGTCATACATTTATCCTGATGCGCGA
This sequence comes from Baronia brevicornis, assembly GCA_031353405.1. Taxonomy (NCBI): domain Eukaryota; kingdom Metazoa; phylum Arthropoda; class Insecta; order Lepidoptera; family Papilionidae; genus Baronia; species Baronia brevicornis. Next base: position 143,087 of record JASFAT010004767.1, read on the forward strand.
TTTGAACCCGCGACCACTGACTTCAAAAGCGGTTGTATCGCCACTCGGCGATTTAAGTCGTATTGTAATGATAATCATGATAAAATCGTATATAAATATATGTATTAATTGTAACATCATAACATAACCTTCATGTATTTGACATTCAAAGTGGTCTGAGAGTCATTCATTTCGAAATATGTAATACTGTTGAGTAAATTTGTTGACTAACAAATTTGTTTACGAGTAACATTTTGCTCGTAGATTTATCATACGTAAAATATTCAAAGCAGCTTCAAGCAACTCATTAGTATGTCTTCCACTTCACGAGGATATTTTACTTAATGCAATTGACGTTTGCTACCAATTTCTCAGCTACGGTGCTCTGTATTTTATGATAAAGGTTATATAAAAAAATCATACTATCAAAATTTAGGGAATTCTAAATTTAATAGAGGTACAGCAACGGTAGCACGAATGGGCCGGTTCGACTGAGGAAATATCATACCCGAACAGAATATCCAATGTTCAATGGTTATTATACGGTATTTCGTTTCGTACTCACCGTATGAACGCAGGTATCTGGAGGATTAAAAATTTTCTCCTTCTTATATTTTCTTTCCCCTTTTCATTGTTTCTTTTTTGCTCCCAATACATTTCGTATTATTATTCATATATCCTTCCCTCACATTATTCATATTCTTATCCAGTAGGCAACGCATCTGCAATGCTCTTAGTACTTGTATAAAACATTCTTTTAATTAGCATCATCAAAATAACTCTGGAATGGCCTACTACTTGTTTTCTCGAACAATTACCGTATTTTTTTCAAACTCTAAGACGCACCTTTTTACATAGAAAAATGGACTCAAATTTTGGGTGGTCCTGTGGTCCAAAAATAACATGAAAATGTTTTTTTCAATAAATCGTCTCAAAATTTGAGGTACGCCTTTATAGTCCGAAAAATATGGAATGTCACTGAAGGTAGGTTATGATGCTAGTTATTTCATGACAAGCTGGGGAAATTTCGATTTACCTACCCTTTGTCTATGATCGTCAATATTTAGTATTAGGTCTAGCCTATAATCGTGTGCGGTTTTGTGCGATTTATTTCTAATGTAATCTAAAAAAAATACCTTATTTTTCAGACTATAAGATTCAACATTATACATAGAAAAATATATCAATTGTTAAATGCGCCTTATGATCAGTAAGTAACATTAAAGTATATTTTTCTTAAAAACATTTTATAAATTTGAGGTGCGTCACATCGTCCAGTACGTCTTATAGTCCGAGAAGTACGATACTAGATGTTCAAGAGATGAGTTTTTCGAAGGCTGTTAATACCTTGGATTATGGTTCTGATGTCGCGAATGTTTGCAAGCGACGGTGCCCACTCATCATCAGTTGACCTGAATTGTCTGTTCTCAACTTGTGATTTAGTCTCGCAATTATTTGACTAATTTTTATTCGGTGAACTCACCGAATCAAATATTTTTAATAACAAAATTGTATACCGCATTTTTTTTGAAGAAACTCCGCAACCTGCTTCTTTTTGTGTTTTTGTATATAATGGTCAAAATAGATTTAGAACAAAAAGCAACTGCATACATGTTACATAAATCATTCAAAATATATGTATGTAAATAAGGTGATCATAACAATTTGACTCATTTATACTGTTCCCAAAAGTTTTCGAAATATAATATAAATCTTGTCTGTCTTGATTCAAGACGTCTTACAAAAAATAAATTATAATTAATTTCCTCCTAAGCACACTTCGTATTCAAAGGAAGTCTTATTTCTGACATACAAAACAGTTTTTCTGCGGAAAATTTTCTTTTGAGTCGGAATTCTCGGTTGCGACGTATATTTTCTCTTTACACTAACTAGCCATTGCTTGAGGCGCCGTCTGTTCAGTGTGACTATTTTAAACGCAAATGAACTGGTTTATGATTTAAGAAAATAAAAGTATGAAAGGGAAGGAATGTTTAAAGCTCTATATTTTTAAAATGCATCTATACTCACTTAAACGTTTCTGTGAATACGGGAGCGTTGTACTGAAAGTTTTATGGTGGGAAAATAGCTCACGGCAACTGTCACAACAATGACTAATTACACTTACGAGTAGACAAGTGTAGTGATAGAAACAAGTTGTAGTGGTAGAGCCACGCTGCAGACGAATACTTTGTCAAGAATGGCATATTATTTGTCTGTACCATGAATGGGCCGGCTCGCCCAGGGAAGTACCCCACTCCCGCAGAAAACCGGCGTCTGAGTGGTAGCTTAGCTACCGCGCTTTCTCCGGTGAGCGGTGAGCGGTATATATAATTTTTTTATAGCGGTATATATAAATTGAACACAGTCTTCCGGAATTTAACAATAAATAAAATAATTTGAGCCATTGGCGCTCCAGAATGTGTTAACATGTTTTTTGTTATAAGAACGTTCAGGTTATTTATCCTAAAATACTATCAAACTTACAAAATACAGAAAAAAACGAATAAGAAATTTTAAAAAGAACGTAATTTAGCTTTATTCTTTACTAGTATAATTAAATAATATTTTTAAATATTTTCGTATTATCTATATCAATGGAGAGCTACACGTGATATTTTTTCAATGTCTACAATTAGTTCATAGTCTTCCTATATATATATTTATACAATACACAACAAGATATATACATATAGAACAAGATATATATATTTATATATCTTGTTCAAATTTTCCTTAGTGAAAAAACTTTTTATTCATGCACTCAAATACAAATACATTTTTTTGAATGACACTTGTAGTTAATAAATTTTTTTCAAACATGAATTCATTAATTAAATTTAATTAATAGTACAAATAACTTTTATTTGTATTACTTGTTTCTATTGGACATAAGAATTGTAATTACGTATATTTAGGACATATCTATTGACGCTCGTTAGAGTTTCCGGTGTCCGGCGGCACAACGTTCGTACATCCGTCTGACGTCCCAGCAATCAGTATGACGACTATTTGACGTTGATTTTCGACGCGTGCTCGGATTTTGTGCTTCGGACATAGAACTAAGTGTAGCTGAATCACAAATCAGTCCTCGCTTCAGTTTGAACGTTAATATAAAAAAAACATTTTTTACTATAATATTATATATATATATATATATATATATATATATATATATATATATATATATGTTTTTAAATGGATATTATTAATGTTTTTTATTTAGTTGTTTTTAATATGTTTGCATTAGCTTTGAAATTTTTTAACGCTTAAATGCTTGAATCTGATTTGCTGTTTGAGTCAATGTAAACAGAAATCCGTGTGAAAATGGACATTTGTGCTGGTGGTATATTGAAATTAAGGCTACGAGTATTTTTATGGTACATTAATAGAACGAGACATTAAAAAAAGTAATAACGATTATGCTTGCTTTAACTTGCAGAAATTACGGCATATAATCGTCTTGGCATGCTTTCCATCCAGGCTTTTGATCCTTTGGAATGTGTTCCCATAGAGATCACACGTTTATGCTTAGTTGTAAGATGTTTTGTGGAGGTGGTTGAACAGATCGTACTCGTCTTTATAGGAGGTCCCAGATGTGATCAATTAGGTTAAGGTCGGGGCACCGCGCTGGCCAGTCCAAACCGTTACAATAGTGTGCCTGAACATTATCATCCATGTAAGTTCATTCTCTTCACAGACACAGAGTTGTTCTGAATGCTATGGATGTAATCATGATCGGTGGACAAATCCAACCTTTCCCTTTTTTCACTCATCTCTCCCATTTCCCGTTCCAATTCATATGCTTTATATTTTTAAAATATAGTTATTTATGTGAACAGTATACCATTTTATTAATGTTTATATTTGTTTTTGCCTAATATCTGGCATACTATGTACAAATATGGATAAAACTTAAAAATCAATTCGCAAAGTTAAAACCGTTACAATGTCATAGAACCAATTTTACTTAGCTGGCATTTCCATTAAAGTATTGCCATTAACAGGTGCCTAATTTTAAAACCACATCTAATTTGAAGCCATCAAATCTCAGTCAGAATGTAAATTTGTGATCTAGAATACAGAATCTTCACTAAACTATCTAGCTTTTTTATATTAGAGTATCTTAGTGGCTCATAAAAATAAGCAAGTCCCTAAGAACGTTTTTTAAAGACTTACGTATCCTCTCTATTATATTATATTTATTGTATCTATTCTTTCATCGATGAGCACAAATTAAGTGTGTAATAAGGATTTTATATTTGTGACTCTCTTCTTTTTACTCGATGAAATTTATTAGTATTATTAATCACAGTAAAAGTCATCAAAATTTGCTGAAATTTCTATTGGGGCGCTCACATTCCATGGAAATTGCATGGAGCAAACCATGCATAAAACCTTCGAACACGTAGCAGCTACAAGCGTGCCTCAACACTAGAACAAATAGAATTTAGGCACGTATTTCAGGCTGGCAGCGTTATCCTGCATTGTACAAGGCTGTAACGTGTTGCAAAGTACTACGTGTTGTGTATTATTGGGGTAACAATGAGTGCGAATTGCATACTTGTATATTAAGAATATTATGTGATATTAATATGATAATGTGTTGCCTCAAGCGACTTTGCCTGTGCATTTTTTATTATTTTTTAGGTGACTATTCTTGAAAAAGTCACATATTTTTTGTTAAAAAGTTTCGTCATAATTAGCCATGTGTCAAAGCTAACTGTCTAAGCCTTTTATTTTATTAAATAAAATAAAATTTAAAGGTATGCTGTTACTGCCAAAATTCAATTCGTTTAGGCAGTAGATAATTATTAATTAAACAAAAAACTTTGGTTTAATTAATAATTATCAAATATATTGTCTCACTCACTAATAGCGACGTGGTAGCACTAGTTTAGATCACTAGTGTATTAGAACGACCTTCAGCCGTTTGTTAACAAAAGTAAGGACCCTTGGCCAAGTGGGAAGCTCAACAACAAATAGATTAGACACACTGTTGGTTTTACTGTCAAAGGAATTCGCTTTAAATAGTTTTGAATAAATAAGTATGTATAGAATGAAAAGTTTATTCCAACGATGTTTATTGTGCTCGAGAAAGAATATTCTTGTTAATCACGAGCATATTTTATGTCAAACTCGGAATTTGCTTATATTTAAGTAAAATATTTTCTATGGAGGAGATAACAATGAACTATACAAATTACGTTGTAATAAGTTATTTATTGAAGTAAATACTATATAGTTAACTATATATAATTACTTCCATAAGTAACTACATACATACATACTCACACCTGTTTCCCTGTAGGGTTAGGCAGAGACCACAGATCGTCAAGTACCCGTGTACCAATACCATAAATACCGGACAAGAGGCTAGGTAAAAATACTCCCTGATCATCCATAAATAACTAACTATCCCATAAAAATCGCATACTTAAAAAAATGAATCCCAAAAATAAAAAATTAATACTTACTCGCTTGCCTTTCTAGGCAAACAAGTAATTATTTCTTATGGAAAGCAATCAATGTAGTCCATAAACGTCTAGGACAATATCGGTTGCAGAATTAGGTTATTGGTTGAATGAACGCTGTATGATTATTTTCTGCTAATATTAAGAGAACATCCTGCGTTCACTTGACTCACATGGTTTCAAAGAGATGCTCCACGTTTCACACTGTTGGAGATACCATAGAGGTTCTTCGTGATATCTTCTCTTACAAACGACTTACGAATCTTACGTACCTCAAAAGTAACGTAGGTATAGAATCCATGCCAGAAGTGAGTGAGTTGTTTGGATTCAAATTTTGTAAATTCGTAAAAATCTAAGTCCAATATTAAACATTAGCCTCTCTCAGAAAACAGGAATGTTACCATAATCCCCACGTTTTGTAGGTGGATTGGTGATTGTAGATTAGTTCTTATTACTCATAGGCTTCCATAGTCGCCTCGTACGACTTCCATAGGAGGAAATAGGGAGGCCTTATTCTATGTTGACAATCACACAGTATGGTGTAAAAATGGTGATTAGTAATATTTGACAGTAGTTACTGTACAACAGTCGTCCCCAATCTTATCGCCGTGGCCAGTTCAACGTTTGATAATTTTTTTACGGATCACTGAGGGGTGTAAGTTGATTGTTTATATTTGATTGTTTTCATTTACACACCTTTCCATCAAGTTTGCAGCTCAACTCACGTTAATCGCACGTCAATGGGAAGTCGCAATACATTAAAAAATTGCGCTTAACATTAAAACAACGACAATAGTGTGTCGTGTGCGATTCGGTACCATTTCAATCCCGGCCCTGAGGTTGGGAACTACTGCTCTACACTCCTGTGTACTCCTGTCCCTTCGCATATGTCATATCTTGTATTTCTACTTTTAAATATTGTTTTTAATGTCATTCCTTAATTTTGATATTTTTTTATATGACGAAATTTAACCGATTCGGCTTCTGGACAAATTAAGTGATTCGCTGGCTTCCAATTTATAGTGAAGATTTGACACATCTCTGTTACTGGTGCACATATTTTTATTTTATATGCATCCACTGTGTATTAACTATGGATTATACATTACTCATGGACACGTGAACATAATTCCGTAATAATATTATCATGCAGCGTAAGAGCACGGTCATATAAATACGGATGGCCCGGAGCGAAGAGGCGATGCATTATATATTACATTATGTGGTTCGTAATCGTAGCAAGCCACTCGAAATAGCTACATAAATTTCTGGGAGCCATATAATGTTAACAAATGCCTGAACACGGCATTTGAAATATTATCTCCCGGAATAAATGTCCTTTCATGTTTCTATTTTTCATCACATTCTATGATCATGTTTAGTAATTTATTCAATGTCATGTATTTTATAAATTAAGGATTATTTTGAAGGTAATAAAGTTTCTCTACTATAATAATACTTGCATGTATTATTACTATGCTGAAACGTGGACATTGATGTTCCGTCTGTTTACGGGCTTAGAGTCGTTCAGATATAGGGAGAGAGCTTTAGTTCATGCTTTAGTTTTTCCGGTGGATATGATTCGGAATGGAGAAATGCTCTGAAGAACTAGCCACCAACAAAGTTCTTTAAATAAGCAAATGCAGGTCACGTTTGTTAGAAAAACGAAAACCTTTGGTACACTAATGTGTTGCAGTGGAGATTGCGTTTTAGCAAACGTAGTTTGTAGGTCACTTAGGGCCTAATTATTTGCATACAGTGAGACGGTGTACAGTGACATTTTTTTTTCTTCTTTCCACAGCTCATATGTGCTCAGCACGGGTCTCTCCATTTCTTAAAGAACGGACGTTAACCTATCACGCTTGTCTAATACAGATTGGCAGGATTACCAGACTCGCTTCATATAATACGTAAAGCGGCGGAGTCATGGCCGCCATATTTCGCGATCGGACGCGCCACTTCATTTGTTAAGGCCCTTAGGTCGATTAGCAAAAACTGTATGTGTAGCCGAAGTTTGGAGCTACGTGGTGAGAGTTGGACCACATGCAGATGAGATTTATAACTGAGGTGCCAGGAAATATTGGGTCAGACACTTAATTATCTTCAAAATGATCCCTAATGACCGTGGGGATTACAGAAATGCCTATGGCATACATTCAACCTTCTTGTTTTATTTATATCTAAAATTGCTTGATAATATAGGATGTTTTAAAAAAAAAACAATAGCTATTATTCAACTGACAAACACTTATTGTGTTTCAGTCAGGTTACGTGTTGCACCAGTTTCTAGTCGCTTGTCTCTTGTCCTCAACACAGTGTACGCAGCGTATTGTATTCGACTCCACGTGTCCTACATAACACGTTAAAAGGAACACTGCTGTTCATAAAGTCTGAAGAATACTTTGATCTAGTTTTATATTATTCCTTATTGTTTATAAGGCGACAGATAAAATATTAGTGAAAAGAAACAAAAAAAAAATATTAATGGAGTCAGGCGTTATTTTGCGCAAATCCATCACTATGGGGACAGTCAAAAGTTTTACTTAGCTAAGATCCGCGACAAGCAAAACAATAACAGAAAATTAATAATGTGTGTTTTTTGTGCTGGATCAAGTGGCTTTATTTGGAACTTAAACCAAAATCTTACCGAAAATCGGCCATCAATTCTCCACCCACCAATCACTATACGCAACACCAAACACACATTACCACTTTTCCATCTTGTAAACGACACGTGTTTCGCCCCAACACGAGGCGTCTTCAGGTATAGTAGACTCTACGGAAGACAACCGAAAAAAAAATTCAGGGTAAACAATTGTTCTCTTAACTCATAAGTAGAATACGTGCTTCACTGATATTATATAATTCTGTGATATCTTTTTTCTAAGTTAATCTGCAAACCTTGTTTATAGACCGTAGTCGCAGTTTTTATTTCTTTATCTTAGACTTCCGCCCGCTTGGCTTTTACACTTTGAACGGGAAGCAAAGCCGTTAATCCCTTGCGTCACTTGTGAATACTAACACATTTTAGTAAAATTAACTCAGATTTTTCTTTAACTTTGACAAGCTGCTGGGCGTAGACTTTGCTGCCAGAGTTGTCTACTGTTAAGCCAGGCTTCTTGTAGAAGTAAATGTACTATCTGTGTGTATTTATTTACTTGCCTCTAAGTATTTATATCTAGCTGTGCCATCACTTGAGCGGTGTAAACTAATATTATTTAGCAGGAATCATCTAATGCAGGTGAAGTTGATTGTTGTACTTGGTCAGGTCAGTAAGATGTAATGGGGTTTCCTTACATCCTTTATTTTATAAAAAAATAATGTCCTGTGTTCGTTCCCTATACGTTCGTGTATCGTTCATCCGATGGCGATGTAAATTTGTATCCTTAGTCATTATTGACACTTGCCTGAAGATTTCTGACAAAGTACCATCAATGCGAAGAATACATTATGCGAAGAGGAGATGATAACCTGGAAAAATTGGTCACTGATGGTAATACCGAAGGTAACAGAGCCCGAAGACGGTCGCCAACAAGATGGTCCGATTAAGGGAAGAAAACTACATCTTCTTCTAAATTTCAGGTGGTGAAGGCTACTGTGGGCCGGACCCAATGAAGACAGTTTGTCCGTTTGAGAGGTTCTTGTGACCATGATCCTCAGTAATGAGGGACCGATTAAAGAAGAAAACCATCAATGCAATTATTTAAACACTCAACCCACCCAGTAACCTCAAAACTCAACCACGTATTAAAAAATGGTTGTTATGGAGGTTTTTTATAGCAATGGTTGTTATGGAGATAACTCCATCAACGTCGAATACTGTTAAGTATGTTATTTGTATAGTTTCGACATTATAAGTACTAAAAACTACTCACATATACAACAAAAACAATATCTAGTATACACTAAAAATACCAAATACAGAGTTGTGAGAGAGAGCCAACGCAATTTCTTATCAGTATTTCTCTCGGTAATCATAGGTCTATGCTGAATTCAGAGCATCCGGAATCCAAAGATATTTCTCATCAGACCAGACAGTGAAATTACAATGTTATTAGGCTTTTTGAGTACGGTAAATTTCCCGGAATTAGTTAGTTGATTTTTATTTGTTAAATATCATATTTAATATAATATCACAATCGTTATGAGTCATACATTAGTATCATAATTAGATATAAAATATATATTAGTGACTATTAATAACACTTTTAAATGACTACTCTTTATAAAAAAAAAAAAAAAACTTAAACGATTAAAACCAATTACATAAAATGAAACCATTCATGCCATTACTGCTGTTGACAGTTAATTTAAAATATTTTCAGTTAATTGTTCCTGTCAGAAGCTCATTAAATATAAAGAAATAATTGATTGTGCAAACATATCGGTATGTTTTCGTAAAAATTTTTACATTTCTCCATTTATTATACTTTATGCGCAGTATTAGCATTTATGGCACACTTTCTTCAAGTTCTGTCATCGCCAATGCTTCTCTAACATCTCACTGCTCGACAGCGACTTCGTCTTGATGGTTGTTGTTGTGATCTCACGCTTGGTGACCGGATTGGGGATTGCAAACTGTTTTTTATTGCTCAGGTAGGCGCTGTTGCCCATTCTTGATATGATATATGATTCTTGGTAATACTAATCCATTCGTACGAAACCCACGGGAAGAAAACCACCACTTTTCTTTATTCATCCACCAGTTAGAAGCCATTTATTGCAAATTTATTTATGGCCATAGGTATAAAAATATGTCTGAAAGCGTATCAACTATTTAAGACTGAATATTTTTTATGATAATATTTTACTAAGTTACACAAAAATGTTTATTTCATTTTATTCATTACTTGACTGTACTTATCACGCGTTGCATATAGAGCTACGTATAGAAAAAATATGTTTGGTTTTATAGTCCATAGAACGCATAGAGGACAATCGTGCAAAAAAAATATTTGTTTGGTTCAGGAACCTTCGCTATACAACTCACCAAAGTTACATCACAATCGAATGAATGCATAGAGGGCAAATGTACAAATAAAAGTTTATTTATATAAATGTGTATATTTTATTATTTTTTTTAAAAAAATGAATGTATATTGTAAACAGCTCTATGTGATCCACTTCTATAAAATCTCATGAATCTGGCAGACGCGTCGTGTTAGCTAAGTAAAGACGCTCGTATTGGTTAGCGCCCCGTAGCGACACCCTCGACGTCACAGCACGCTGTCTGTCCTTGACCTTGCGCCAGACTTTTTTTTACTGGCGTACAGTACTTACACGCTGTTCTATAAATTGACGCAAAAAAGCAGAAACGTTGTAAATGACACAGATATCAAAAAATATAACATAAATAAATATTACACACACACAAAAACATACATCTTCACACATACAGATCACATCTTTAATAATTTATTATCTTACTTAATCCATTTTTTCATTATCACTAGTATTTAATCTTTTTTTTTCTCCACTTATGTTATAACATTTATGTATTATTTACGAAAGGAAGAGCCTAGTTTCCCACACCACAGGGAATCCTAGTGTGGGATCTAGTGTTCTGTAACATATGTAAACATTTAAAAAAATAGATATTGATATTATTATTATAACAATGCTAATAGTTAAGCATAACTAATAACTAATAGTTAAATAAAATCTTGTTTGCAATTATCTTATCTAAGTATATATATTTGAATGTACATGTAAAACGGATATTTCATCGGGTGTATCCGTCCAAACCTCGATGTCTTTGAACACAACGAGTTAAATTTAAATGAGAAACGATACCTGTAATTAAGGAGCTCAAAGGAACGCTTGCTTAAGTAATATAAGATTGCATTTCTCTTTTGGATTTCGAGGGCGGAATGGAAAAGCTAAGAAAATTGGTTTTCTCTGTTTACGTTTTTTATTAAGTCGAGTCTTCGCTTTAATTGTTCCAGCGGCAAATAATAAACTATTGGGATTTTATTATCATTTAATCAAGAATAAATCTCTGTTTAGATTCTATTAAAACGATGATTGACTTTTTTATTGAAAAAATAATAATTTGATAAAGGAAAAAATAGCTTATTTTGATAATTCTATATTCAGCAAAACTCAAACATAATCTTTCACTTGTAATTTGTGTCATATCCATCACAACATCAAATAATATACGTGCCAACGTATGGTTAATTACGATAAATTTAAACTGTTTTATATAATTTTTTTCCTTTACTGTTTACTTAGTTGTGAAAACCGTATGAGATTTTTCTTTGTTTTTTATACAGATTGATTGTTAAAAATACCTTTTAACGTTAAGTTTGCCCAATGAACCTCCTGTGCGTTATAGCTTTAATAATTAAAAAATAAAAAAAATTAAGAATAAGAGTATCATATATTTATTTTCAAACATTATTCATATAACTGAGTCCAAATAGCGACATAGTCTTCCTAATTAATAAACTGAAGTGGCAATTGGCTAGTCATGTTTATCGGAGATTCAGCAACTGCTGGGACAGACAAGTGCTGGAGTGAAGACCGCGTCTTGGTAAACGTAGTGTGAGACGCTCTCCTGCTAGGTGGTGCGACGATCTGTGCAGGGTGGCTGACAGACTTTGGATGCGTGAAAGCGAAGATTGGGCTGGGTGGCATTTTTTGAGGGAGACTCATGTCCATCGGTGGACTTACAGGCTATTGATGATGATGATTCATAGAATTTGTCAGGGTATGAAAAAAAACCATTAATTTCCAGAAAGTAAAGCCCGATTCTATAAATCTTGTAATGCTGTTTCTTTTGAAATTATGTAGATATATTTAATTAAATCAACCAGTATTAAATCCGACAGACAAGATCTATTCCATGATAACTATTTCGTAGTAATTACGGCCGTAGTAGGATTAGTAGTAACACACAGTAGTGTGCCTTCAAAGAGCCTTCCCTCAACATAGTTGTGGAGCTCTTTGAAGGCATTAACATTCAGTGTTAGACATATTAAATGGTACAAAGGATAGTGCGGATAATCTATATATTATAATGGATTATCTTACGTTTTAGTGTAATTGAAATATATTAGATCCTCACTTTCCAGTTACCATGCTCACAGTCACACTAAGGCACTGGTAGTTGTGACTCTTTAAATTATACCGCACTGCATCCATATATATTATATTTTAGTGTTCTGTCATACTTTTCTGTATGTACGCAAATATTTGGTAACGTGTTTAGTTCGTCTAGGTTTGCTATTGTGATTGAGATTCCAATTTATTTATGGGGAGACACAGATGGAGATTAAAAATATTAGGTTAGCGGTATGTGATTCTCACTCCATGAGGTTATTTTGACCATTCTAACAGGGGAAGCTTGAAGCTGCTATCGATTAGTTGCTTTGCATGTTCCACATTCCAATCTGTCTCTCCTTAATTCGGCGTGTTATTATGTGATTTATTTTGTGATTTGGGATAACTTTCCTTTGGCCTTTGGCTTTTATGCAGTTTATTACCTATAGTTGCCTATAGTTATGCAGATATAATTTGAATTTTGACAAAGGACTTTGTTCTGCACACAAGTTTTGCATATTGATTTGGTTGCCGTAGAAAATAAGGTACATCAATTACCGTGTAGCCATAAGACGGCTCCGAAGACACATATTGTCTTCTTTGCCATTACCTCTGCAAAACAGACTCACTCGATGGATGAATACTCAGTAAGCGTGCTTGCCCTTGTTCAAAAACTGGCTTTTAAAGTGCCTGATGCATATTTTTAGCAAAACTAAAAAGTGTCGTTATATTGTTTAAAAGAGGAGTTTCGTTTTTTATGTTACGTTATTACCAAAGAACCTGAAGTTCTTAGAACTTGGATGGATACTGATAAATAAACTACATAACCTACAGATGTCATTGCCGTAAAAATTATAGTCGCACATTCATTCGTGGTGCCAAGGCCATTAAAAATTGGACTATGTCATTTGTTATGTTGTGGATGCCATTATAATCATTCGAGAATAAATAACCAAATATAGAATAAATGAATAAATAAAAACCATACAAATATTGATCCTAATGGGGAAATGAATCAAATGACCCTTGGAATGCGAATACGTTGCCACTACGCCAAGTGTGTATTTATCTTTGCTTGTGTTGTAATTGTACTGTATAAGACGAAATAAAGTTTATTCTATTCTATTTATTTAAACAGCAAAACGATAAAGTGTTGATCATCACTTCCACTCCTGACAACATGTATTTTCCGCCCTGAATACTCCTAATTTTACAAATTACTCGAAACTAATATTTCCCAATTTCGCGTTCACAGCTGTCAGGTGAAAATGATTAACATTACTTTCGCCATCAATTTCATACGGTCTGCCTACCCTGAAAAAATTGTGCGCCGTCACGACAGCAATGAAAGCCGTTCGTGTTCCCTTCAGCTGTACTTTGATAATTACACGAGATGCCCGGGAGCTGATCACTCAGCCTGCTCACAAATGGATGTGGTATGTCACGTTACGCGACTTAATTTGTTGGGAATAAAAAAATCGAGGTCCCGCATATATTTACTGAGAGTCTTGACCGCGTCTTGACAAACGTAGTGGAGGCCACCCTCCGGCTAGACGATGTAACAATCTGCACAGGGCGGCCGGTAGAGAATGGATGCTTGAAGCCAAAGACCTGGCTAAGTGGCGCTTCTTGGGGGAGGCTCAGGTCCAGCAGTGGACTGCCGCAGGCTGTTATTATAGTTATATTTTGCTTATCAATAGAAATTTAGATCTACGCGGTGGTTTTTTAGAAAATGAACGCGTGAAGCCGAAATGCAGACAAGGCGTTTCTTAAGACCCATGCAGGTTGCTGCTGATGATGAGAAATATTTTGCAGACGTTTATGCATGCATGCATATATCTATATTCACCTCCAATACGAGTAAGTACCTCTTGTCGCGGTACTGTGCGGCCTCTTGCCAGTTGGCCGCTCAAAGTTCGCTCCAGTCACGCATCATTGCATTGCCCCACCGATAACTGAGGCAGCCGACCGAATGTCGGCCGGACGGTATTCCCAAGTATGTCCTTTTGGCATCGCCATCTTTTCCATTCCACTCCAGGAGTCTGCACTCTAGGATATAAACATATCTCCTATTATGTCGGTGTAGGCAATAAGATCTTCAATTTCCGAATTCTTTAGGACTCCCCTGTTCCCACTCGTTCTCTGATTTTCTCCGGCTTCGGCTTATTAGAGATATATGCATTTACATGATGCATTAAGGCTTGGGAAACAGGCATGTTGGGATTATTAATAAAAGAAATTTTTTTTACACTCATACCCCAACGCTAGGTTTCGATTATAAACATATAAATGACAAAGATAAACTAGAGAATACTTCGCTTCACTTTTGATTCGATATAGATCACAAATATTGCATTGAAGCAGAAATCTTATCTACATAACTTCCTTAGTATCCTCTACCTTCCACTAATCCCTTTGAGTCAAGTTATTTGTTAAATTATTGCAACTAAATTCCATTGAAAATATGCAGTATCGAATTTGGAATTTCTCCTTTGGGGTAAGCTATTTTAGTACTTTAACAAGCGCATACTTAGGAAACTCTGGTTCGGTGTTATGAAGACCAGGCTTGTTCGACCTATCTATCTATCTATCTACCTATATGACTATCTTCCATTGTTGTCACAAAAGGTAAAAATCAAAAATCAGTTTGCAAAAAGGTCGGCAACGCTTCTGCAATGTTCTGCTTTTTATCAGGTGACACGCCTGCTCATTTGTCTTCATATTCCATAAAAAACTACCCGGTCAGAACCAGATTAAAATCCATTTTAAATCGAATATTTTATATTCCATTCCCTGAATGTATATTGCGTATGTACATATTTTATTTCGAATACAATGTGTTCACTTCAAATGATATCGAAAAAATTGTCTTATTGGATAAGGAAGAATTTGGATTAGATAGTGCCTTCTTTATCTATGTATACTGTAGAAAGGTAAAAATAAAGCTTAAAAGGTTGTCCGGTGGCAGGTTTTCATACACAGCTTACTTTCAAACTTGGAATATTCGATCATATTTATATTAGGTTATTGATCGACGCAATGGCCTGATCACGTTTGTTGGAAATCCGACAATCATTAGAGTAGACGAGAGCTGGAGTGGACATCTAGTTTTCATCCAAATGTAGTGTAGGACGCCCCCTGGCTAGGTGAAGCCGAAGACCGGGCAAGGTGGAGCTTCTTAGGAGAGGTCTTTGTCCATCAGTGGACTGCACCGGGCTGGTGCTTAATTTATAAGTCGAACATTCTTTGTTAGAAAGTAGTAGTTGAGATTGAAATCCTAATTTTGCCACCGGACACCCACTTTAAATTTCATGCAGTTAATGCTTTTCAATATTCAGTATTGCGGCAGTCCATTGCTGAACATAGGCCTCCTATAAGCTACGCCACCTAGCCTTATCTTTGATTTTACCACATCCGGTTTCTGCCAGCTAACTTGCGCTTGCCAAATCGTCGCTCCGTCTGGCCGGCGCGTGTCTCAAACTACGTTACTGACTGATTTAATCAGTTCATTTTGTGTTAAAAGGTATATGTGTATTGACATGTGGCTATGGAATGTGTATCAGATAAAATTTTGCCATTATCGTTTTCCTTACTCCCTCCAGTATCATTGCCGTCTCCGACGGAATATTCCGTGGTAATAAAGGCATTTAACGAAGAGCTTTCTTTCATCGGGAGAGGTTCCCTCCCCGCTGTTTGAATTGCCGGTGTTGCTGCCCTTGGGATTAATGTTTCCATATTTAAAACCCGCAGTTTTAAAAGCTCTAATAGTGGTGTATATTTATGGTAATAGTGGTATATATATATATTTTTTTTTTCTGTGAAGATATATGTTTTTCATTTAAATTTTCAGTTTCTTAATTTTTTAATTACGGCTTATTAACATATCCCGCTGGTTAGGATAAGCTTTTTTTATATTGAACTATATAAGCGCGAATATTAATTGAATCAGTTAAGGATGGATTGGGTGTATCCAGTGAGGATCTTCAGTATTATTTATCACATTAAGCCATAAAAGCAAATCAGTATAACGTCAATCAGTCTGTCTGTAATGTCAATATCTAGTGTCTATTAAAATAAACAAATTGTATATGAAAAGTTCAGAGGTATGAATGGTGTAGATTCACCGCGTTCCATGAAATTTCAAGAATGTTTGTTTTATGTTCTTTATCTTGTTTCTAGTTATAGGTTTTGACTTTGATTAGAATCGACCTGCTATTTTTTTTATACAGTCCATATCTCATCTCACAGAGTCTCATCATTTTTTTTTAATGGGACCGGAAGGCGAATCGAGCAGGCTTGTCACTCGATGGAAAGCAATTAACGCCGCCCTGATATTCGCAGTGCCGTAGGCATTGGAATTTGAATTTTTGAATTTTGGAATTTTTGAAATTGCAGAAGCATTGGACTACCACCCAACATAACTAAGCCATCACGCTTCTACAAGGTGGATTGGCATGACATACCAGACTCGAAATACCTGGAGGCCATACATACTTTTTTCTCGTCGCGAGAAATAAAATCCACGACCAACAGCTTCTGCTTCCATACCGAAAAGAGGTAGTTTCTCCACAGGGCCAATTAGTTTTTATTATAATTCGGTTAATTTACTCTAATTCATTGTCTATTTTGAGATGCTCGGCCGACATAATTATTAAATTGACATATTTTTATACTAAACTAAAATTGAAAATTAATTAGTATACCATTTCATGTATAGACGTAGTTATAGCAATCACGGAAAGTAAGTGGAGGTGGGCAGGATATATTGCTCAACTGAAGACATAGTAGAACGCAAGGTAGATCACCTACGAGATAGGAAGACGATGTCATCTGACACGGAGGCCATGATTGGATATCGATAGCTCAAGACCGACGGGAGTAGAAGAGATTGTCCTCCGTCTAAAGTTTAACATAAAAAAACTGTTATATTGTAGATAAATAGATCCGTTCATAAAACCAACAATATGCTGAGGAATTAAAAATGAGAAACACTAAATTTTGAGTAATAAGATTCATCTCCAGAGCGGGAGGATAAGGAACATTTTTATTAAAAGCGAGACCCGACACAATTTACAATGCACGGCGCCGACCGACTTTGTCGCCAGTAACTTGTCAATATTGTGTCTCATATTGTAAATAGAGATGCGAAACCTTTATAAACGACAATACCCTTCAACGTTGAAAGGAATTTTGGCGGTGGCTTCGTAATAAAAGCAAAATTTTAAGCAGAGGCAGCCTAATTGGCTCTCGGGCTACATCTGTCATCTGATGTCGCAAGTTCGATTTTATTATCAGACAAATATTTTTAAAGATTTCTACGTCGATAACTATTATATCAGTTATCTTAGTTGGAGACCTAATAGATGTAGTAATTTTGACGACATTACTTATTATTTCCTTAGAAAAGAAAATAAATATTTTTTGAATCAAATTATTCTCAAATTAACATATCTACAGATTCAGGGAAGTATATGTCGGGCGTATTAAAATTAATAGCACTAATTAATTATTTCATGCAATGGACAAAACTTAATTTTATGTGTATTGTGGCGCCATCTGTTGGCAGTTTTATTTATGAATTATGTGAGAATTATGTTGTTTTATATAAAATAATTGTAATTTGTGTAAAATAAGTTATTTAGAATTATATAAGCCATAATTCAGTTGGGGCGAGATTTATTCTACTTCTAATTTCAACCGCCGCCGAAATCGCTGGAATAATCGATGGCTAGTTTTATAGCGTACTAAGTACTACATTCATTCAACACAACACCATTTAGTGAAACTAGCTAAATTGATTATTTTAGTAGACTTTATACTAAGATTACATTGTGGCAGACCTAGATAACGTTCAATTATTATCAGCAGCATAAATGGGACAGCTTGTCCGGGAAAGGAAGAAAGCATTTACAACATCACTTCGTCCGTTGACCGCTGCTAGCTTGTCCTCTCTCTTCTCATACCTAGCCGTATTCCCCCAATACCTCTACTAACTGTAGTAATACATTGATAAATGTATTAGTAATGTTTTAAAACTTTTTAATTAAATTTAATATTATATATACTTCAGGAGACGAATCTACAGTGCTCCTATTTTATGTAGGGGTATCCTGGCGGTAATTGCCTTTGTTTTTTTTCTCCCACGATGAAAATGTTTAGAAAAAAATATAAAAGTAAAGCTAGTCACTTATAATTTAGTATCTACAAATATAACACAATATTATAAGTGACTAGTAGTGATTCGATATCGATACAAAAAATGTACATATCGTTGGCCTAATTAAGAGAATTCGGAATTCCAAAAAAAAAAAAATATTCTCACTTTCGATGCCATCTAACGCATAATCTTAAAGCGTATCCAATGAAATAAATTTAACTCAAAATTACATAAAGTAAAAATGTTTTTATAAATAATTCGCAAACTTGGAAAGCAAAATAAGTGTTTTTGTTGTTCCTATAAAATTTACACATATGGACTTAAGACTTCTCAATAATTAAGGCATTATAAATAAGTGACTTTTTTAATTTTGAATAAAGTCGATCCGTTTTGCATTAGATATAATAAAATATGAGTTTTATGGATGTAGATTTGGCCAGAAACAGCCGCTGCTTAGTTTAACGCCCTTTCTTGTCTTGACCATGAGTTGACAATGATATGACGTCACGTCGGGGTAATATAAGTGTTTGATTAGATATTAAACAGTTTTGTGCGATGTGCGACTCTAAACTATAATATAATGTTTAATACCACATATAGAGAGCATTAATTTTTATTCCTCGCTTCATAAATATGTTTTTTTCACTCTAACATTTGACATATATTTCTTTATATTTTTAATAAATTTTAAATTGTTAAGGAGGTTACAATATAAACTGTACAAACTATGTGGCTATAAGTACATACCAGATATGAATTGATTGTAATAGACAGAATGTTGTAGAGAGGTTAATAAAAAAGAGGTGGATATTTGCAAAACTTAATAAATTTAACAGGAAACAGATGCTTTGAGAGTTTTTTCATATGCATGTTTGTGTTTACCAAACACAGTAACGCGACTAAATCATTGGATAAATGTTTTCATTACCAAATGATATTTGCCGACAAATAAATTGCGAATTTAAAAGAAATGCTAACGACTCTTTCGGGGGTGATGCACGACCTGATAGAAAAGAACGTTATTTATTTAGGGAGATGAGGGAGATGCGTTTAAGTAGATCTACTTGTATTTTGAATATTAACGCGTCTATTTATTTTAAGCTGAATAAAAGTCATTGAGTTTTTTTGTCATGCAAATACGCGTCTTCGGGTTTGCTCTTTCATTGAAATTTAAATGACGCTTCGGTGAGTGCTTTATTGAGTTTGTTACTTTTTATTTTTTCCGCTTTAAGACATGTTAATTCTTGATTCTTTAATTCATTTTTAGTATAAATGTTAAAATAAAAAGCTTAGAGAAAGTGATTGAAGGCAGACCTTTTTTTTAAATAATTATTGTTTTAACTGGATTTTTATTGGGAAATTTTAAATACATTGACCGTATAAAATAAATATGTTTTACCCAGGACGTTTTTAAAAACATGATAGACATGTAATAAGTGGTTTTAAATATACATATGTCTCTTCGAATTTACATTTCGTTAATGTGTTTTTTTAATGTCCTGAATCTCTTATAATAGCAGCAATACTTAGCCATTTCTTTTAAAAGACATCTTTCAGAACACGTCTTCTAGCAACGTGTCACGTTCGCCAAACAGGGGGGTGAGGGAGGGGGTCAATTTCGGACGCTCTGTGCAAATAAATATTTCACTGAACTTCGTATTTACGCGAGCAATACAAACAATACTCCGGGGTCTACATTATGGTATCCAGTTGTTAGGTATCCGTCCGGACAGTTATTAATTTTTATAGTGAAAACGGGTGTATTTACACAGTCACAGGTATAAACAAATCATCAAAGATAGGTTAATTTGAAAATTTTAATATATATATATTTATATATATATATATATATATATATATATATATATATATATATATATATATATATATATATATATATATATATATATATATATATATATATATATGTATATATATATATATATATATATATATATATATATATATATATATATAATATATATAGATCGTAAATATAAGTATGATAGAAATGAATTTTTAAAATATTCAAATTAACTTATCTTTTATAATATTATTAATTCTTTATTTTATTATCTTTTTAACTAAGTACAGCAAGTCATAAACTATTAAATCCTTCAATTAATTTGTCCGTGGAATTTAGAATATAAATAAATAGATTTAAATATTTATAAAAGACTTAAAGCGCCTACATTACAATAATAGCAACTCTGTAGTAAGTCATTTCTCTAGTGTCGCCTAAGAACAAACTTTGATGACCCGGAAATGATACTGCAATATTACTGGATAGTTAGTATGCTTCGTCAGGTCCAAATACTAAAGTTATCGACATAGCTCTCTAAGTTAGCAAACTGAAGTGGCGACGAAGTTGATCACGTTTGTTATAAAGTCAATAACCGTTGGAGTGGAGAAACTATAGTGGAGATTGAATCTTATCACATGCAATTTAATATAAGCAAAATGAAAATCCCCGTTAAATCAAAAAAGAAAGTGTTTACCCATTCTTCTTTCTTTCACAGTTACAAGTCAGTGTTGATACATTTTTATTCTAAATGGATTATAATGTTTTCTAATCTAAGACGTTTCGGGAAAAATTACCGAATTTTGCCACTCACCCAGCTAGTAGTAGGTAGGATAAAATCAAGAAACTCTGCGATAATGGAATTCAGTGGCGAAAATTATTTTGAAGGATACGTAAAAGTAACAAAGATAGAATACGGTGTTTACTTTTTATCTTTACAATTTTTATCTTATCCTAACAATATATCCCATTATAATCCCATGGGACGCATTTGTCGCTTATTCAATAATATATTTATTGACCACGGTAAAGAAACTTTCGATATTTTCAATATCAAAATACATCAATTAAAGCGATCGCTCCGTGTTATCATTGGCAGCTGATAGATGACAAAATTATCATTATGCTCCTTTTTATATTTCTTTTTTTTAATTTAAATTTATCTCTTCAATTTTATATTATAGTATTTTATTATTACATAAGTAACTCTATTTTCAAAATGCAGCCATGCTGTGCGCAAATTTAAAGAGTTATAGTTAGGGCGGTGTTAAGTTTATATTATATTGTATTCTTTAAGACTGTAACCTGTTTTTGTGCTTAATAAAGAAATTAATTGTATATTCAAATATATTTCATTATATATATAGACAAAAGAAATTTACGTTGCGGATGTGAATAGAAGGGTCGGTAGTGGAAGACCACATAACATACCTTGAACAAATTACCGAAGTTTTTAAGGAAGGCCAGGTCAAGAGTACCCACGACGACGAGCTTGCATGAAGAGAGTGATGAGTGTGAACGAAGCAAGGAAAGTATGCCGAGATCGTAGCAAATGGATACCTCTACGGGTAACAGGTGCTACGTTTGTGTGTATGGATGTATGATCATTATATATTTATTTATTTTGGCGTTGACACACAAATCGTATATATGTACGTTCACACAGTCAACGTTAAGACAAACCCGAGAAATGTATTAGGGAGCTGGTACAGCTAGTTAAAACAAAAAAAAAACATACCTAAATAATAAATAACTTAATTTAAATATGTTATGATTATTATGATATACTCATAAATAAATCATCTGTTATATTATCCAGTATATTCCATCTATATGGTAACACTTGTACGCACTGTAATCGGTTTAGCTGCGCACCGAACGCGGACAATCTCTGCATTTGAATGGAGAATGCTGAATAGTTTGGCCACTTCAAACGTACGACCAATATTGATAAATTCTTAACAAAGCGTTCTAATTGATTGTTCGCTTTATATTACAGAACACTATCAGTCTATATTTTTTACGGTTTTTTTTAACAAGAGAAGTAGTAATTGTACGCAATCACTACTGCAGATATTTGAAAAGCATTAGAATTAATTTAACAAGTAAGACTGTACTTAATATTAATAATATAGAAAAATTTTATGCTTATTACGTAAGTCTTTCGACAACAATCGAAAGTTTTTCATGCTACGATTAAAACTATGCTACGAAATATACATTCCAAGAAATCCCAGAAATTTAAACTGTGATATTTAATTTTAAAATGCTCACATATGGCTCGTATTTTTTTGAATGATCTCTTAGCGAATGAATCATTTTCTAATACTGTGTTCTGGAAGATTAATTCATTATCAGGCCTTTAATTTGCTGTGTGGTTTTCGGCATAAATTAGGGTCACCCTATTTTTTGCAATGGGCGTCTCACAGGGTGATTATCTGAGCAAATACCAGTACATGGCCTGCACCACCTACTTGAGGACAAAAATCAAGCTGTGATCTGAAAAAATCGCCCGACAATATTTAAAACTTTACTTGTTCTTTGTGTTCTGAATGGTTTTACTGCCACCAGTTGGTCGACAGATAATTATTTTAGATTGTACCGTTCATGGTAACATTTCCCCATTTATCTTAGGGCATGCAACACTGTATATATGTACATGTAATGTAATGTATATGTTGTTGCGGACGTCTATGGGTGACGTTTAATTGCTTTTCATGCGGCGATAGGCTTGTTGGTCGTTTGTCACCCTATCATCATCAACAATAGTTTGCGGCAGTCCACTGCTGGGCTTAGGTCTCCGATTTTCGGCTTAACGCATTCAGTTCCTGCCAGCCATCCTGCGCAGATCATCGCATCATCTAGTCAGGGGCGTCCCACACTATGTTTCCCGAGACGCGGTCTCCACCCCACCATTTATCTGCCCCAACAAGTTTCGGATCTCCCACAACCGTGACCAGCCCATTGCCACTTTAGTTTGCTAATTGAAAATACTGTGGGTTACTTTGGTATACATATAAAAGTGTATTAAAATATATCAACATCTTTTTTATTACATAAAACGGCGATACAGAGTCGCAAGTTCAAAACACGATTTCTATTGGCCCGAAGTGCATTTTCATTTCCAACCTAGTTGCTGTGATAAAAATATTTATATTGTACTGTAGAGGCTATAAAATGCAGGAGAATATCGTGAATTATATTTGCTTTCATGCTATCAGAAACACACTTGCGATACCTTTCAATTTGTTTGATACAATTCATATAAGAGTATATGCAGTGAAACTTAAATATTATTTCACTGTCGGGGTTTCCTGTGAGTTTCATTTATAGTTCTTATTGAACTCTAAAGCTGTATTTGTATTTAATTTATAAAATACAATATTATTATCTTAAGATTTATTTAAATATATAATAATTATTTACTAAATTCTTTGGTTTTTTTTCTCGTATTTATTACATCAAAAAGAAATAGTGTAGTCGGGACGGAATTGAATTTTATTGTTATAATTTATATAATATTAATACACACCTTCACTGAACTCATATGTAAAAGATTAATATATGGATAAATAGCACATTATCTTACCATGTGCACACTTCATATACGATGCATATACACATTCACACAAACTCACGAAAATAATATACACTCTTATTCACACAGTCGACAATGTGTGTAGTCGACACAACGATATATATATATATATATAACAACACAATAAGATAACCTATATAACTTTACCTTTTTCCATCTACATAACCTTTTTCAATGTCGTAAGCTTAGTAATAAATATAAAAATATGACTGGGTTATTTTTTCATATTTATTAAAGTACGGTTTCATGAAAAATGTAATTTGTTCATTTTTTTAATGGCTTTGCTGATATAGTTTTGCGCCGAAACGTGGACGCTGACAGTCCGTCTGCTTCATAAGCTCAGAGTTGTTCAGAGAGCTATGCTCGGAGTTTCTCTGGTAGATATGTTTCGGAATGAACAAATCCGCCAGAGAACTAAAGTCACCGACATAGCCTTTCGAATTAGCAAACTTAAGTGGCAATGGGCTGGTCACGTCTGTCGGAGATCCGACGATCCTTGGAGCAGACGAGTGCTGGAGTGGAGACCGCGTCTCGGTAAACGTAGTGTGGGACGCCCCCCCGCTAGATGGTGCGACGATCTGCGCAGAGCGGCTGGCAGAAACAGGATGCGTGTAGCCGAAGATCGGGCTAGGTGACGCTCCATGGGGGAGGCCTATGGCCAGTGGACTGCCGCAGGCTGCTAATGATGATGATGATGAAGCTTAGTAATAAATATAAAAATATGACTGGGTTATTTTTTCATATTTATTAAAGTACGGTTTCATGAAAAATGTAATTTGTTCATTTTTTTAATGGCTTTGCTGATATAGTTTTCTTTTTCGTCTTTTGCAGTAGTCGAAAGCGGTGATGAGCCAGCGGCTTGTAGTCACAGCCGAACTTTGGTAATCGCGAACCATCAAAGTACTGCTGACGTGCCCATGCTGATGGCTACTTGGAACCCGCGCCCAGGCGTACTCTCCAATCTTATGTGGATCATGGACAGGGTCTTCAAGTTTACCAATTTTGGGATCGTTAGCGTGCTGCACAAGGACTTCTTTATCCAAGCGGTAAGTCTTAAAAGTTTCTTATTATGATACAGTTATCGTTATCGTATATATATTTTTTAAATAAAGCGTAATTTTTATACATGATGAATTTGCCTTAAATAATGTTTTATTTATAATAGAAATATAATATAAAATAAAAGTATAATGGTTTTTTTACTTCAAAATATATATAATTTTATTGTTATTTGAAACTTGTTTTTTGTATGCTCGGCGGGCTGCGCAAATCGTGGTTCTATCTGGCCGGGGTTCCCAAAGTAAATATAAGTATATATTTATAATCTGTTGAGTTTTGATAATATAACTTAGATTTATGAAATTTGGACTGTCATACATGTAAACGTAGGCCGCCATAAAATATTGTCGTACATACGTGTAATTTGTGATTTTAATATACTCGCTTTCGCAACTATCGTTCCACTGAGATGAACAGACCACACATTCATTGTGTTGTATAACTTTCACCACTGCCCGTTGACCGTAAATGCACCACGCAGTTGACATTAAAACCAGTTATGTAATACTGGAATTACTGTTATATTGAAATACTTGCGGTTCACCAATCAGCATTCCATAATTTCTTGCCTCCTTAAACTTATGTGTCCCTAATTGTACCATCATCACAGCATAAGCAGAAACGGTATATCAGAACCGAGCATATTGTGGCATTATCGCTTCTGTCCGTCGTCTATTATAACTCTACCTTTCTAAAACAGATCTCATTTTCTTCATGGATCATCATATAACAATTATGACTATCCACAGACACTTGTAAAGAAAAAGAAAGAAGAATGAGAGAGAAAGCAAAGGAAAGTAAATTTTTTTATGGGCAAGGAAAGCAAACGAGCAGGCTTGTCATCCGAGGGAAAGTAATCAACGCCGCCCATAGACATCCGCAGTGTCATAGGTAGTTTAGAAGCGTTGCCGCCCTTTAAGGAAAGTGTAGGCTTGTTTTTCTGAAGGTTTTAATATTGTTTCGGTTCGGAAATACCACTGTAGGTAGTTGTTTCCACAGGGTAGTTGTGCGTATATTTCAAAGAAGGGATTTACCCTCCAACTCTCAACGCTAATTGAATGAAACTCAATTTCAAAGCTAGCACTCTGCGAGGTTGACATATTTGTCTGGACAAACTTACAATTGACTAGGGTGGTTGAAAGTATTAAGTCAGTCTACTGCCACGAACTGTGCAAATGTGGAACAATTTACTAACTGCGGTGTTTCCGCGTCCATATGACATAGGGGCATTCAAGAAAAGAGCGTATGTGTTTATTAAAGGCCGGCAACGCAGCTGCGACGCCTCTGGCGTTGTAAAACCAATCTATGGGTGTGGGTGGATTTTCATTTTCCAAGTGACCTGAATGCTCATTTTCCCGCCCTGCTTTTAAAAAATACATGTTTGTGTATATATATATATATATATATATATATATATATATATATATATATATATATATATATATACACACACATTTAAATTCGCCTATGTTAAATTCGCTTCAGACTGTAAATGCTAAATTTAGATGTAATTATTTGAGAATTTTAAAGTGAGTGAAATTCGCTTCCCGTTTGGTAGATGTTAATAATTCAAACACTTCTCTTAGCTTCAACTACTTTAAAATTTTATTTCCATCCACTGCATATGCGTGTTTGTTTATTTACTTCTCCACGTTCAAAGTTAAAACCAAAAAAACTGAGAAGATTGCATCAAGTGTACACTCTCTATTCGCGTTGCAACGAATTGGTTTAAGTGAGATGTTTAGTATAACATACTCGTTTAACCTTTTACTTCCTTTTAAAACACATTTCAAATAAGAATACACAGTTCTTTTAAAAATGAAAATCGCGTGCTTATACAACCATATATGAAAGACTCACGAATTATTTAAATAATATATTATATATCAACAATTAGTCTTTTTCAGACAAAACTTCTTGTATCGAGTTTTTAACAAAACTCCACCTATTAACCTTTATGCTATTAAAATATTTATAATTTATTATTATAATAGGTTTTATCCAAGACTGGCGCGTCTTCGTTCTGTTATTATTATTGAGATATAGATTGATTATAAGATTGGTTTCATCCCCTATTTGGATGAATGGCGATCCAGTACGGTACGTTTTTCCTGAAACTTCTTTCCGCGCATCACTACTCTGTCGTACGTCATTGGAACTTTAAAAAGGAACCTACATATTTTTTAAAGGCTAGCAATGTTCTCCACTCCCTATGGCACTACGGATTTCAATGGGCAGCATTGATTGCTTTCCATCAGGCGACACGCCTGCTCGTTTGCCTTCCTATCTTATAAAAAAATACTACTAGCAGATAAGGTTATCAGTAGAGACTACGAGATGTGGTTGCGTTTTCCTACAATGCCGTTTTGTTCTAACAAATATATTCGTACGAACATGTGATGTAATTTTGAAAGCAAGCATGCGCAGATTGTTTCAATTTACTCCACCATCACCCGACGTGTTTTCCCACAACCCGGCTGACGTACAATGAATAATTCGATCATTTTCATCGATGCCCGTGTTTAATGGGACAAGCACCGAGCTGCATTCAATTATAGCCGAGGAGATAACTAAGTTACATGCACCTGATTTTAGCGATGTCATGCATGTAGAGCTTCCTGTCCGATGGTTTACACATTGACTTTTATTAAATTACAGTCGAGGCGATGAAAACATTGTGATGACTTTATTTTTAACGATTTTTCAATTCTTACTATTAGTTCATACTCTCTCTATATAATTGGTTGGGAAAAAAAAATTTCTTTGCATTTTATATGAAAACTCGAGACTTTTTTTTTCAAAATTTATTTACATTTAATTATAATATATATGTGCCATTTTGTTCGATAACTTTACTACCTATCTTATAGGTAGTAGTGACATGATACTGTTACTGTAGAAATTTTTCGACTTCTTATCAAAAACACGCGACAAATAGTTTTTACAGTTCTCTTATATACATTCTGTACATATTTTTTTAATGTTGAACTTTAGGTTTATTCAAAGTAAAAGACGATACTTTTTTAGAATGTTGTTTTCGTAATCGTCTGACGGGTTAGCTACAGTAATATAAAAGATGTCCCAGCATTAACCCTAAATATCCTTCGAATATACTCGCGAAATAATAATCGAACTATATTGTTATATGGCCTCCCTTCATGCGGCTTTCACCGCACTGCGTTAAATTGTTCCAAAATAATTGGTTTGGATTAACGGAATTAAATTATGATTGGAATTTGACCTATTAGCTCTCCGTCTATAAGCTGATAAACTGACACATTGTTTTGAGTGCGCGTTGTTCGTCCTACCTCGTAGAATTGTTAATTATTATATAATTTTACACTCGCCCATGCTGCAAATTATCACCGCTATCGCTTTCCGTACAATTTCGCAATCGAAATATTAATTATTTCATTTTAATAATGACACTACGGCAGAGTTACACGTTCCGTGCCACACCGATTTTTTCAAGATTTTCCGTTTAGACCGCGTGTTTTTTTAACTAATTGCTAGAGAAATAAATTTATTGCTTTACTATGTTAAACATTTAAAACTATATACACTTTTTTCTTGATTGGTAACATATTTATATTATCTTAATTATTGTAAGGCATTCAAGAGAAACAAAAGAAGACAGTTATAAAACATGCTTTAACCCACCACACTTGTCCAAAGTGGAATGGCGGACACCAAGACTCGGATTACCTTAGATACCTGCAGGTCATATATTGTATATTTATCTCATTGTGGGAAATAAATTCATGATCAATGACTCTGACGACGGCAATTTTACGACGGTCATTTTGGTCGTTACATATTTATAAAAATACAAAAGTTATAAATAAACCATTGAGAATTCAGATTTCTACATATCTTACATATAAAAATAAATGTTCGTGTGTTCGTTCCAATGTGATGAAAGTTCGTATACATGTTGGCACTTGCTTGAAGGTTTCTAACAAAGTACCATCAAGGTGTGGTATCATACCTTGGAACAAGCTGCCGTCGGCGATATTTTCACACCGATACGACATTGAAACCTTTAAAAAACAAGCCTACTCATATCTTAAAAGCCGGCAATGCAATTGTGATGCCTTTGGTATTGCAGATGTCTATGGGCGGCGTTAATTGATTTCCATCGGGTTGCTCGTTTGCCTCCATATCGCATAAAAAAAAGGTACCACAAAGGTATAATATTACAACAATATTACAAACTATAAGGACCAGCCGCAGGCGCGGTCCCATGAGCTGGTATCCAATAAATTTAAAATCTTTTAACTACTCTTATAATTCTGTAAAACTGAATTAAATTAATTTTAAAATATATAATTGAAAATAACCAGATCATCCTTTTTTACAATAAATCTCTTGGCCGAACGGCGCAGTTAGCTGTGGCAGGGCAGTCACCGAGTATTTATGTCTTTGCGGTACGATCTGCTCACAAATTACTCGCTTCTGTGCCATGATTCACAAACTAACGCTCTCCGAATATGAAAAGTCCATTTATATCATACGCTACGATCAAGAGTTGGAATCCTTCCAGGGCGATGATATTGAAGCAACAGCAAATTGTCTTGTTATGGAAACTTGAAGTTAATTTTTATGTTTACTTGGTTCGGACGATTTTATTTTGCGTTTGATTTTTTTATGTAACCAAATATTTTATGGTGATGAAATAAAAATTTGATCCTACACATTCCGGCTAAGCTTATGCCGGAATCTCAATTTCTAAACCTTTCTCAATAACTCTGACCTTCTCCCCTTACCCATTATCTTATATATTTACTAGCCATTTATTTCTATATAAAATAGTAGAAACAACTTCAACATTAACCTAACTAATCGTTGAAACATTTACTTTTCAACGTGTTTGCGTATTGCACTACATTCAATTTAAAAAAAATTCGGTCGCCTAAACACCACGAAAACTGTAGAGTGAGATGTCGCACAGATGAATTTTTTTTTGATGAACTTTAAAAGTTGTATATGTCTATGAAGTTCCAGAAAATATAAATTAATAAATCTTTGATTGTAAATTAACTTGAATGTATCATCACTCTTTGTCACAACACAGCTTTTGTTTTTGGCCACTCGTTTGCTGGCTTTTTAGAATATTATTCTTAATATGATTATTTTGATATTTCTAGCAACATACATATGTAAGTAAGTTCGTGTGAACTCCTGTGAACACAAATATTTTCAGTGTATATACACTGAAAGTATTTAAGTTCACAGAAAAGCTTTAACGATACTATAGAATAATTGTTATGAATGAATTTTCTCGTGAATTATGAATGAAAATGAACCAAAGAACGATTTGTTTCTTATGTTGTCGATTCAAATTATAAACATAGTAAGTTATTTATGAAAATACACGTTTTATCGATATATTTTGATTTAATTTTTATTATGTATAGAGATAGGCAAACCACTAAGCGAGTCACTTTATGGTGAATAATAACCAATGAACGTATTAAACCTTCACGCCGACCTTTACCAATGGTGGTTCACGCTCTATTCGTCGAGCGTCATGTACTAGCGGATGCTCATACGTATGTGGGCGAGTTAGAATTAATATCATAATTTAACTATTTTATGCAATATACAAAACTTTATTTTATATGACTTGTGGCGCCATCTGTTGGCAGACGATGTAAGAGTAATATAAAATAATTATTATTAATGGAGTCAGGCGTTACTTTGCGGAAATCCATCACTAGATGGACAGTCAAAACTTTTACTTAGCTAAGATCCGCGACAAACAAAACAATAACAGAAAATTAATAATGTGTGTTTTTCCGTTGGGTTAAGTGGATTTATTTGGAACTTAAACTAAAAACATACCGAAAATCGGCCATCAATTCTCCACCCACCAACCACTAAACAACACCAAACACACATTATCACTTTTCCATCTTGTAAACGATATGTGTTTCGCCCCAACGCGAGGCATCTTCAAGTATAGTAGACTCTACGGAAGACAACCGAAAAGTTCACTTTTCGGTTGTCTTCCGTTGTTTTGTGTTGTGTATAGTGGTTGGTGGGTGGAGAATTGATGGCCGATTTTCGGTAAGTTTTTGGTTTAAGTTCCAAATAAATCCACTTAACCCTACGGAAAAACACACATTATTAATTTTCTGTTATTGTTTTGCTTGTCGCGGATCTTAGCTAAGTAAAACTTTTGACCGTCCATATAAAATAATTATAACAATTCTTATTTATGTAAAATAATTTATTTAAAATTATGGAAAAATTCATACAAATGTGTATATTTTGAATATCAAGCTGTATTTTATAAATTATTTTACAGTTATTTCATTCTATTTTAATATTTATTGATAGAGTATTGGTTGTTATTAACTGTTTTGGTTCGCTTTCTCGATTTTGTGTTTAAAAGCGGAAATTTAGTCGGGGCGAGATTGATTCCAATTCCAACCTTATACAGCCGAAATGTACCACCGGCGGCTTATGGTCGAGTCTCACATTAAATAGCATGCGACCGGTGTCTCACACATGAATATTTAGGCAACAGACAAACAATAGAAAAATCTGCGGTGCTAGATAAAGTAAAGCATGAATGAGCGCACCGCCCCACAGCGAGAAACAAAAAACCAACGCGGGAACGTGTTAAACATCTCAAATCTTAACATAATTCATATTTAAAAACCTCCCTCAAGTAAGCTAAATAAACAGAACCATGTTTATTTATTTGAAAAGACGCTCCCCGAAACCGGATTTCAGAGGTTTCCAGATTTGCATTTCGTCTGTTAATTATTAATGGCAGTTTAAGCCGTTTCGTTTTCCGTCGCTAAAGCTCGCAGATTAACTCGCCTCTGAGAGGACACACTGAAGCAATGTTCGGGGAACGCAAAGCCAAATGCGTGAAAAGGTTTGCAAAGTTTGGAATCCTTTCAGAGATTTTTGTTTACTTCAATAGCTGGAGCTAGTTGTACACGTCTAACGGATATCTCAGATCTTTTGTGCTGCTTTTACTTTTATTTGCTGCTCTTTTTCTTTAATGTATTAAAAAAACCTTAAATACCAATAAATCATTAATTAAATAAACCATGTCATATCAGATTCTCACTTTTATAGTTGAGTAAGACTTTTTTTATCATGGTATGTGCTCCGAGGAATTGTTCAGAATAATCCCGGTCGCTGAATTCCGCTACTGCACAACTCGGCACAAAGAAAAGTTTCAAGCCCACCATCTGGAGTTCACCCAGATGGTGGGCTTTCCAGTAAGGTGCGTTATTTTAGAAATTTCTTCCCACACACCACTACCCTGTGGAACTAGCTACTTCCAGCGATGTTTTCGAACAAATACAATATTGGAACCTTCGAAACACAGGTAATAAACGAAATATGTGTTCAATACTTAGACGTTATGTTTTAAAAAAGTTGTTTTGAAAATGCGCGGCACTGTAAATGTACCGCTACTTATTCTGCTGTGTTTCTTTGTGGTCTATGATACATTGGTGATGCTAGGTAGTAGCCAAGATTTGTTCAGAACAATGTCTTGGAAAACTCAAAAACTCTAATAATGCGTTTAGAGTTAGAATCGATAGATCTTTTCACCTTGCCAAAGGTGTTGAATCAACAGCTCGACGCTGTTTGCGGTGAAGCGTTTTGAACTGGTAATGGGTGCCCTAGCTTGATGGGAACATAGATAGAGATACCGTTTCCTCTTTTGAGTATATCATTTTAAGGAAATTTATCGGAACACTTATCTGTGTGTTTTTTTTTGGTATTGGTACTAGCATTTTAAACCCAGAACTACATTTATACTTTTTGTACTAAGGAGCCAAAAGTTCTTTAAAAATATCTTGATCACTCATGTTTTTACATATTTGTCACTATTCCTAAACGGTCAACTCGATACCACTTCTTGCGGAAGTCAACAGCTTCTAATCTGCCGGCGTCGTCCCATATCTAGTATCCTGTATGGCGCAGTGATAAGAAAGTCCATTGGTTTA
The DNA here is from genome assembly GCA_031353405.1 of Baronia brevicornis. Lineage (NCBI taxonomy): Eukaryota > Metazoa > Arthropoda > Insecta > Lepidoptera > Papilionidae > Baronia > Baronia brevicornis. The sequence goes on from JASFAT010004767.1 coordinate 176,172, forward strand.
TTAAAAAAAAACATTGAATACAGCACCGTACAGAAGGGGCACAGACCCGCAACAATCTTGTTTACTCGTTTATTGTGCTTTTTATTGCAATGCAACAAAGTTCATTTTTAATTGTATAACTTGCTACAACGGACGCATGCCGAATTGGTGTGTGTTTGGTACAAACGATAAACTTGAGTTAGTAAACTAACACTATTTTACTATCTCAAACGTAATTATAGTGTTATTTTATGTTTGTACTATTTATTATTTCCTCTAAATAGTATAAACATGGAATTTCATTATTGTAACGCTTAATTCCTTAGTTGTCGTACTTACGGTTTTTACCTTACCTTATAAGTACCTTGCTACTATGTTTTTTTTATGTGTGAACATAAATAATTTTCAAATTCGTTGAAAGAATTCGTTCGGTGATTGAAAACATTAAAAATTTGAACGTGTGTTTGAATTACTCGCTAGCGCTTGTTTCTCAGAGACCACGGCTGCAGGAACATTGTACGGTGCTCCCGGGTTTACGGCGCCCGCCTCGTTTATGGCCACAACTAATAAACTCCGATCGCTTTATATTACAGCCGGGACCGGCAGCGACAGGCGGCTGAGGTCGATACAGAGCTCCACAACTAATGGATGCTTGTAAAACGCCGCAAACTTTGTGTTCAATGGCCGATGCTTTATTATCTACAATAGTACTTTTTTATATAAAATAAGTAGGGAGACGAGCATGTTGGTGACCTCATCATCAGTCTCCGATATGCGGATGCGCCACCTAGCCAGATATTCAGCTTTACGTATGCAATTCTGCTCTACGCAGATCGTCACGCCATCTGGCCAGATCTTAACTAAGTAGAAGTTCTAACTGACTACATGTCAGTGTCAACATTTGCGCAATGTAAGGGACTACAGGCAGAATGTGTTGGTACTACAATTGATGGAAAATAATCATCGCCGCCCATGCTCATCTACAATCACATACAAGAATCACCGTAGATACATTGTCTGCTTTTGAAAAAAAAAATGTGACTGTCCATTTTTGCGAGAAAATCTTTTTCCAGATCATTTCATATCTTCTTATCTTATTCAATGTATCGGTACAAATATCGAAAAGGACCGACGTCTGACGTACTACTTTGTAAATGCGCTTCGTTCAGTGAATTCTGAGAGCTTAACGAATCCTTTTCAAAGGTATGCGATGCACTTGCAATGCTTTTGATGTCGTATCCAGGTATTTTCAGTATGTGCCATTTGATGCAAATATGAAAATTGAAACTTACTGTTCTTTTTTTGTATGGCACGAGAGAAAACACAATTTTTAACTGAAATATTTTACGTACAATTTAACTCCATCGTTTAACAAAATAATCCGGCCCCAACCCTTTTAAATTATTGGCGTCATCCGAGATGTGGCGCAATGGACACCTTAAAAGGCTGAAACCAGCTGTTTTATAAAGATGTTGCGTTAAACTGATATAATTTACTGATTCTTAAATTATTATTTTCTAGTTATCGTCTAGCCAACTTGAAGTATATTATAAAATTGGAACTTGTAACTACAAAATGTATGTACCAATTTCTGAAGGAGTATACATTAATCAACCACATGACCCTGCATGATCGTATGCTTGTTCTGATATAAAAAAAGTATGTTCAAGGCGAATTGATGGGGCAGATCGAAATAAATACCTAACTAAAAGGCGGCACATATTTTTATCTCATTTAACTCTTCTAATTCTATTTGGGATCAAAGTAATATATATTTTTTCATTCTATTGAATTCCGTTTACCGCAATTTCAAAGTTCATTTTTTTCTTTATACTATATATCACTTTTGCACAGTACATGCATGTTATCTGTCTATTTTCACTTTGTTGGTCGCATGATTGTCAAATAAATCATCACTGCTAATAACTTGACTTCCATGACTTGACCGATAAAATTTGCCTAGTCACTTAAGAACGCTTTAAAAATTCATTCAATCAGATGAAGGGGGACTTTTGCCGCGAAAATGTTTTTGTTTTTGAGTGCATTTAATGCTTTTATTTATGTTTTAAATATATGTCCTGCATGATTGAGATTTGTGGAATTATTCCGTCGATTCTGCCATAATAAAAGGCTCCTATATATTTCGATTCCATGGAGAATCAATGTAAAATTATTATTCTTAGCTACACTGTGAAAATTAGAAGAATTCAATATATTTTCCTAAATTCCAATTCCGTAATGGAGGGGAAATTTCTGTAGAATTTCGACGACGCGGTATCCTATTAAAATTTCGGTGCTTTATTTAACAAAAAATTCCTACCAAATCCGTCCATCCCGCCTTAACGACGGAATACCGTGGATCTCATTTCGGATGCGGATAAATTTCTATTTTTTGAAGACGTAACTATAATTGAGTTTCCTGAAATACCATTGGCGGGCCGGGTCCCGAATTAAAATTAACAATTTTCGCCAATAGGAATTCCTCTGTAACGTATACAGTTCTACTGGAAGCGGCATTGTAAATTATTTTAACAGAATTTATTTTATTAAGACGACATAATTGGCGCAGTGGCGTAGTCTTCATTTTCGGATCTAGTATCCCCTGGTTCGATTTTCGCGCCGTAGTAATTCGTTGTAAATAAAGCAGTGACTATTTAAAAGTCACTTTTGTATAAATAAACGCTAATTCGATTTACTTTGATGGGCGGTATGGCTCACAATTCAGTGTGGAGTTAGCAAACTAAAATAGCAATTGGCTTGTCATGTTTGCTGAAAACAAACAACCGTTGGATTATAAAAGTGATTTAGATTGCTCCGGCCATTAAGAATGCATTTAAAACTATTATGCATTTTTAGTTGTACTCTGATATCGCATCCAGCGCGAAGATATCTACGGTAGAATGAAATATCCGGGCGTTATCACCGAGACGCAGGTGGAGGGCGTCCTTAATTTTGCTGCCACCTGATTTTCGTGTAATTAAAGATGGGATTTGAAGCAGAGAGAAGGGTGCCCGATACCAACAATTTATTGCAATTGATACGCGAAAGTGATCCATTTAGATTTGATGTTATATTTGTTGATTTAGAGCCTCAATATTCACCCATCACAAAGAAAATCTTCAATCCTACTATCCGGATAGGTAATGATCTAGTATGGTGCGTTTTCTCCATTTTTTTCCATACACTATTACCCTGAAGAACCTCATAACGAAATTGGTTAATGAGATAATTTTTTGGACTATTACGTATTATTTTCTTTGTGCATTGGACATGAACAGTATGGAATAATGTCCATGTTATGTAAGAACAAATATCATTCGCACACCAGAAACGTGTAGCATTATACTTGTGGAACTAGCTACCTTAAGCGATATTTTCGAACCTATACGACATTGGAAGCTTCAAAAACAAGCATACATATATCTTAAAGGCTGGCAACGCTTCCGTAATGCCAATGGTGTCATGGATGTCTATGGGCGGCATTGATCGTATTCCATCAGGCGATACGTTTGCTCGTTTATCTTCGTATCCCATAAAATGATATCATCGTTAAGAATCTGTTGCACTAAAAACATGAAAATATAATTATATTTTCTTATTGGAATATGGCCACCTCATTTCTTCTCGTCGGTATCATATGACCAGTAGCGAGTAATAAATACAATTATGCGATACCCAATACTCCCACCAAAGAGGAATTACGACAACACTGACGAATTACGGCTGTACTGCTTAATTGCATTAATTGTAGTGTATTTAATTGCTGCAGTCTTTTGTATTTTCATATAGGGTGTCCAGTGGAAGAATTAAGTTTTTAACCTTAACTACTACTATCAAATTTTAACTACTATATTTATCTCATAGGTCGAATATTAGTTAAGGTTGAAAACTTAAGTTTGCCACGAAACACCCAATAAAACACACTACAATACATCATGTCGCTTTACCACAGACGACACTCTGATAACTGACTGATAGTGGTATGATCACCCTAATAACAATGCTTGTTATAAATGTATAGAGACTGATAACGGGCAAGATTGTATTTGGGCAGTATTTGATCTATCTGTTCAATGGAGTAGCGATTGAATACGTCCCTATCGGTAAAAGACTTATTTCCAGTAATAAATTGTTCCGATGATATTGATAGTACAGAAACAATAATCAAACCCTTAGGTTGTCGCTTTACCACAGACGACACTCTGATAACTGACTGATAATGGTATGATCACCCTAAAAGCAATACTAGTTATAAATGTATACAGATCGATAACGGGCAAGAATGTATTTGGGCAAGAGCTGATCGTGCAGTCGTCAATTTATCTGTTCATCGGAGTAACGATTAACATAAACACCCTATTGTTAACAGACTTATTTCCGGTAATAAACTGTTCCGATGATATTGATAGTACAGAAACAATAATCAAACCCTTTTATCCTAATATTTCTTTCTTTAGAAAGTGAAATTGATTTATAAATGTAATATAAAAATTTCATAAGCAAGAAATACAAACACCATCATGACTTGTTTGCGGGGTATAAACAATTCAAAATTGATTACTAAAAGCTCCCCGGAGCAATACACTTTAATTCAACGTTCAATAACTGAGCCCATACATTACGCTCCAGTCGACGTAACCAGCTTGGCCACACGACCTCTCCGCAGAATACACTCACCTAACAAACAGTACGGTATAGCATATTGGGTCGGTATAAAACTTTAAGATCTACCCAGTTGCTGAAAATTTTACAAGTTCTGGAACAGCGCCAGATATTTTAGAGAGTCGGTTTTGATGCGGGCATTAGTGTTTGAAAGGAGTGGTTCATTGCTTATTTCTAGGTTTTAGACTTTTAAAGTTTCGAGTGAAGTTAGCGGGGGTATTAAAGAGGCAAGAGCTCAAATTAAAAACGTGAATAGAGTTCTTATTAAAGTACCTTTGTATATTCGCCTAGCATCGTAAAAGGACTAAAATATTTTACACAAATAAAATAGTTCCAACGCTTATTCAATATTTACTTGTTTAATTTTTGCATTGATACTGAATAAAAGAAATATGTACATTTAAATATTAACAGAAAGTTCATCGTTAAAAACTACAATATAATAGTTATAGAGTACTATATAAATAAAAATAATTAGTTTGTCTTCTATCACTTCCTAAACCTTTAAAAGATCGTGATAAAAGTTTGGTTAGTTTTTCTGCATATACCAGCGAAAGTTTCTATCCCAACAAATTGTAAAACAAAGTACTTTTTACTATACGTAGCATTGCAATGCATGCCGGGTACAGTTAGTTTTTTATAGAAATTTCATTATTAATGATACATAATATTAAAGATCTAATGTTATGACTCATTTCTTGTCAGTTTTTCAACTTATTTAGAACTAATTAATCATGTTTCTTATTTGCCGTAAAATAAATAAAAAATATTTAAAAATAATGTTTACCTATACCGCAATAAACCGTTGAGTGTCGGGTGGTATTCTAAATGTAGCATTACTTAGAGTATATACTTGTTGCCTTGGAACCACAGAGTGCATTATCATAGTCGTAAATTCAATTCCAGCGCTCAAGTTAGAAAGTATTTCGACGAGAAAATAGCTACCCACCTACCGTGGAGTTGTTTTATGAACCCCCACGTATTATTTAACTATACGACTGCTCCCTTTTCCTTTTAAAATGTTTTATTTATTTATTTGTACTCACAAATACCATCATAAAAAGTGTCTTGGGTTTAATTTTAATAGGACACTTAGATACTTTTTTTATGGCAGAGCAGGTACACGAGCAAGCTGTTCACCTAATGATAAGTGGTCACCGCTGCTCATAGACATCCGCAACGCGGAAGGCGTCTCAGAAGCGTTGCCGATCTTTTGTGAAAGTTTGATAATAAATCATTATATGTCATTATAATTTGAGGGGTAAAATTTCAAAACTCTCTAAATAATTCTGAAGAAATTTTATATAAGAAGATTATTTTGAATATGTTGTGATTGTACCATACTATTATACATTTTAGCGGAATTTGCAACTAACATTACTTTTTAGATTGATTTTACTGTGAATTTAAGTAGTTTATGTAAGTTAACGTATAGACATATTGATAGTAAAATTTAAAACCTTTATTTTGGTGCAAATTATTTTGGTGCAAAATATGTAAATGTGTCCAAAACCGTTTTAGGGGGTTTTGAAATTACAGCCCTCATTTATACTATTAGATATGTATATTAAGTAGCCATATTAAGATGTAAATGTAGGTTTTAATATTTTATAATATGTATATAAACATATGTATCTTATTACTTAGTTGTGATACTTGATCACTTTTTGTTGCTAAATCTAATCTGTTTCTATTTAAGAAAGTGTTTTTATTTAATAAGGCCTGCTTTTTTGATGCTTACACTTAAAGTATCTACTCTGGGCCTTAAAGTATCTAGTCGGGCAGTCCTATAAGAACATCTTTGACCAGCCATGTCTTTGTTCAGAAATGGGGAGGCTTGTTTCCGTCAGTGAAAAAAAAAACAATTTATAATTATCTTAGTCATTTATTCACGCAAGCGATATAACCAATTCGTCGGCAGTTATTGATTCATTTTCCGAGAACCCAATGTTAGCAACATGTAAATAAATACCTCGTTTCTCCTGAAGGCACTCAACTGCACCTAATTATGTTTAATGGTACGCAGTAAGTAAGCCAATTGTAGAATTTAATCCACTTCCGACTGGAGTTATTATAAAATGTGAAGTTTTGCACGATACGTTGGAATGCTCCACTAGAGTTATACGGACCTGAATAATATATATCGATAAAAGGTGGTACGCGCTTCGGTGGAAATAGAAACGAACTGTAGCCGTGTGAAACACCGTGCATTTATAAACGTAGTGCTTATTCTCAAACCGCACTGCAATTTTCTTAATTAATGTCGTACGTTCGCTCTTTGCATATTTTAGATGTAGTTTCAAATAGCTTCTCTTAGTGCTTGTTTTGGTAGTGTAAAAATCTCATAGTCGAAGTAATATTTATTAAAAATAAATAAATCAAATTCTGTCTATGACTATTTGTGATAGTGGTAGACCCGCGCTGCAGACGTATACTTTTTCAAGAATGGCATAATATTTGTCTGTAGCACGAATGGGCCGGCTCGCCAGAGGAAGTACCACACTCCCGCAGAAAAGCGACGTCTGAGTGGTAGCTTAGCTACCGCGCTTCGTACAATGAGCAGCTGAGTTCTGGGGGTCCAACTCCATCCCTCTCCCCTCCTCCTCCTACTCCTACTCCCATAATGACACTTTCCTTTAAGGTCGGCAACGCTTCCATACTGCCTATAGCGCTGCGTATGTCTATGGGCGGTATTGATTGCTTTCCATCAGATGACACGCCTGCTCGTTTGCCTTCCTATCCCATAAAAAATGACTTCTATTTTTTGTTAGTCGGTCATTATTAAGTAGTTCGTTCAATAATGCATCGCTTGCAGGTTAGATTGATGATTAAGAAGACGAGCTGAGTCCCCTCACACCGCTTTTTAAATACATAGAGAAAATGTTCTGCTCTCATAACCGTGCACTAGGATTCTATCCGTCGTGGGGTCCATGACAAATACATAAGTGATGAGGGCTAACACCCAGATGCAGAATAAATACGTGTAGGCTGTACACATATTTGTCCTGGTACGAGAATGAATCATGACCCTTGGTTTAAAAAATCAAACACTTGTCCACTGCGCTATCGTTTTTTTTTTTAATTTTGTTTGACATTAGTTTTATTTTTAATATTAAAATCATAAAAAATTCCATCGAGTGCTTACACAATAAAGGATTGTTGAATTATAAGCCCTTTTTGTGGTCGTTTTCGTACAGTAGACCTTCTCTAAGTAGTTTTGTCCCGTGATTCACATACAGTGGCACTCTTGATGCTTACCTCCTCCAGTGTGGTTAGAGCCTAATGGGTTTACAAACTTTGATTGCTCGCATTCCATTAAAGATTTATTGAATCTATAATGCCTTTTGGAAGTTCTGGTTTAATAACAAACATGTTATAATAAGTAGTAAATAGTTTATTTGGTATTTTAACTTTTTAGAATTTTTTAATAGAACTATGTGAATGGAAGGGTCGGTAGGGGAAGACCAAATAGAACATACTCTGACCAAATCGCAGATGTTCTTAAGAAAGGCCAGGTCAAAAGTACTCTTAACTGGCGAACTTGTGTGAAGAGAATGATGAGTGTGGTGATGTGTGAATGATATAAAAATGGTGAAAATCTGCTTGAGGTCGAAAAATATTTTTGAATACAAGACAAGTAATTATTGTAGGTGAAATAACACAGAATACAAATAACAAAACTATTTTAAATTTTGAAAACTGACATGTGGTTTAACATATAATATTTCCAAACTTAAATATATTATCATATTATCATTGGGTGTCACTACCATCTCGCCTTGAAGCATGGTGGAATGGTGTGTGTTACTCTACATGTAGAGAGTGTTGCTTTAAAACAAGAATATGGAATCTCCAAACATCAAGAATTTACAGCGCTCCCCATGATATATCAGCGAAGTATCGACACAAGTTACTGGCGCAGTAATAGGCAGTTAATTCGCACAGGACGACCGCGACACAGTCGTTTGGCAGCGCTGACTTCCAGAACCATCTGGCCACGTGTTGCACCGTGTGTGTGCCTAGTGGTAGCGCAATGGCTTTCTGCTTTCAAAGGACATAAATTCCAACTTTATTTTATGTTAGGTTTTATTCGTGGAAGACATGGACCTGGTAATTACAATGAACGTAGTATTATACAAATTACGTCGATAAAATGTACAGTTTTCGTATGGGATAGGGAGGCAAATGCGCTAACTTGTCGCCTGATGGAAAGCAATCAATGCCGCCCGTAGACATCTGCAACGCCCTAGACATTGCAAATGTGTTCTCGGCCTTTAAGAGTATTTATTAGGCCAGTCAAATTACTTACATCGCCAGCACAAGGACCCAAAGTGGGATCCAATCACGTCACTTGACATGGTGTTGCGTGACCTCTCGCCAATTGACTGCTTGAAGGTCGATCACCGCATCCCTCCCGTGATACCTTTAGCAACTGATCGGACGGTATTTTCAAATATTCCCTTTTACCCGCGTGACTCTCTCATTATTTCCATGAGACCGATCAATTGTAGTCTATGCATTATTGTCTCTCTGAATTTCCATTGGCATCGGTCACAAGCCCTTCAATTTTGGCATTCTTTAGCCTTCTACTCGTTCTCCGTGTTTGGGTGGAAGTGAGTTTTTTTACGGCATCGGAAGACAAATATGCAGGCGTGTCACCTGGTGGAAAGCAATCAACGCCATCCACGTACGTTGGCAGTACCATAGATAAAAAAGAGAGCCAATGAAGTGTCCTTGAACAACTCAAGAAAACTCGCGCGCATTTTTTTTGAAATGGTTTTATTCATTCCTGAGCGTGACAATAACAACTCTTCAAACATGTATCGCAATCGTATACATAATTTACGAACGTAAACGGGACAAACAAACATAAAAAAAACGTTTATTTTAAAATATAAAAAGGTAGAAAAGTATTACGTCATAGTTATAAATTCGCGCAAAAGTTCACGTTAAATTTACAAATAAATAGCATTGAATTGCTTGTTTTAAAATAATTCACCTTGTAACATTGACTTGAAGAATTTTCTAAGAAAAATAATAGTGAGTAGTAAACAGTTGCAACAAAAAAATAACAGTATCATGAACAACTCCTCCCGTATAATTAAAATGCTAAATAGATTCCAGTCTATAAAAGATGTTTAAAGAGGGTTTTATATTTTAAAATAAATTATGTTCCATTGAACTATTACTGAGAATGTTCGAATGAAAAACATTTTATTGGGTCAAGGTACATTGAATTGAAGAATTTTCTAAGAAAAATAACAAAAGTGAGACGTAAACAGTTACAACAAAAAAAATAACAGTATCGTGAACAACTCCTCCCGTATAAATAAAATGCTAAATAGATTTCAGTCTATAAAAGAGGGTTTTATATTTTAAAATAAGTCATGTTCCATTGAACTATTACTGAGAATGTTCGAATGGAAAACATTTTATTGGGTCAGGGTGAAGGAAATACGCAATAGATAAACATTGTAGATAGTCTTTAACTAGAAGCGGCATCTCTAAATGATTAGGGGTGACGCTTAAAATATACAATGAATTTTACAAAAGTAATAGAGATGTTATTAACGAACATCTACCACCCTATGCCCCAATTTCAAGTGCCCACTGTCCTAAATCCGATCCCGCCAATCGACCTTGGATAAGTGTGGTTTATATATATATATATATATATATATATATATATATATATATATATATATATATATATATATATATATATATATATATATATATATATATATATATATATAAAAAAAAGTACAAAGTACGAGTCGATACACATATTACTCCCGTAAGAGGTGCTTTGCTTTAGACCTGCACCCATCAAAAGCACAGTTCGGATTGCATGGTATAAAACAAGTAAGAGTAATTTAATGATTCCAAGTTTGGTCTTAGAGCTATTGACGCTGGGAAATTGTAGATAGTCTCAAAAGCCAACTGCGGTCTTCGGATAACGACCATTGTGTGCGTTTCTTCAATAGAATTGAACTTTTATAATGGATAACTTTTAATTTGAATGATATCACTGTAAAGGCAGGTATTTTAGGGTAGGTACTTTAGGGTACCGTTGTACAGAAAACGAAGAGAACCCTTTTATTATATAGTCCATATATGTCCCACTGCAGGGCACGAGGATAATTTTTGGAGGAACGGACAACCCACCATTATTGTCCAACGCGGATTGGCGGGTAACCAGACGCGGAATAAATATATGCAAGATGATTAATGGAGTCAGGCGTTATTTTGCGGAAATTACAAGCAAACAATAACAGAAAATTAATAATGTGTGAACGGAAGACAACTGAAAAGTCAAGTTTTCGGTTGTCTTCCGTTGAGTCTACTGTACCTGAAGGTGCCTCGTGTTGGGGCGAAACACGTGTCGTTTACAAGGTGGAAAAGTGGTAGTGTGTGTTTGATGTTGTGTATAGTGGTTGGTGGGTGGAGAGTTCCTGGCCGTTTTTCGGTAAGTTTTTGGTTTAAGTCCCAAATAAATCCACTTCATCCAGCAGGAAAACACACATTATTAATTTTCTGTTATTATTTGCTTGTCGCGGATCTTAGCTAAGTAAAACTTTTGACTGTCCACAAATATATGCAAGCCATACATAAATTTATCCCGATGCGATAATTTCGCGAACGGCTACACAATAACCATCTATTGAAACCACATGACACAATTATGGAAAGAGAAACACATTTGTGCCAAAACCGCAGCTCGCTTCACAACTAATCAAACATTTGAAAAGTTATTTTCTACACAACAGAATCCCGCAGTATCCGGCTTACATCGCGGAGAGCAAATCCGGCTTTAAAAGTTACAATTTTCACCGCCGCATTTAATCACCTCCGAGTGCCGCTCACCTAATTTCCACTCGGAGCGAATAATTTATCCTCTTTCTCACAATCCCTAATGGAATATTCAGTTCGACTTCATCTGTCTTATCTAACGCCAGTAAAATTCATAAGTTAGCAATAAGTAAGTTTGCGTGAGTTTCAATTTGTTCACATTGTTGTACAAACGATGCGTATACAAACACAACACACACACACACGCGAACCCGAAATTTCATATTCACATTCTGTCTTTTAATAATACGTTTGATTTATTGTTGAAAATTAGTTTCCAAGTAAGTATATTATAATGTAACATTAAAACTATTCGTTGCAAATGTATTAATGTTAATTTATAAAATCTCACAAATCTAATGTTAATAATCTTAATCCTACCTTATCTAAGACAAGCTTGATTAGCAACATCGTTGCATCTAAAAATCTTATTTTTTATTTTAGTTTACCCAAAATTTAAGCAAGTTTGAAAAATTTGAAAAACATAAGACCCCTCTTGTATATTTCAATGGTTTGTATTTTTTTCAATTGTTTTATATGTCGGTTTAAAACTTTACATCATTTTAAGATCTCATTTTCAATGCAGGAGCATTCACTAGCAAGAATTAACACATGTTTGAACTTGTGTACTATAAGCTCGTGTGATTATTTGCATCGCCCGTAAACATGTTGTTTATGTTCGTCTGACTACAACAAGAAGACAAAAGCTTTTCCAGTTTTTCAATTGTTTTACCTGCTTTTTACCTGGAATCATTTGTGGCTCCTTTGTGTGTAGAATGATTTTTAAAAGGCTCACGGCTTCTACAGTTTCGTTGGAAAAGCCTGTATCACGAACTTAGACGAGGGCTTAGTAGCGACACAAGGTTTTATGAGGTCTTAGCTAAGTGAAGATAGGTTAGTTAGCAATACGGTCAGTTTCTAGTTCGCGAAATGTGATCGTATCCCAATAATTTTTTTTTATATGTTCACGCCTATCCCCCGCAGGGGTTGGCAGAGACCACAGAGCTCCATCCGCTGCCATTTCATCGCAGCGAAACGGCTCGTCATTGGTTGCTTTTCGCTCTCGTGAGAATCAGGACGTGACGGGTGGCGAACCACGTCGCCGTCATTTTCGACAAATTAGGTATATTAAATTCGTCTTAGTGAATCCCACGAGCCGCAAGGGAGGATGGAGGTCAGCCCCAGCAGAGCCCTGCATGCTGAGGTAAGGCACCATATCCCAATAACATTTCGCGAATTGCGCTAGAAAACTGAAAATCGAAAAACCTTTAGAAATCACGGACGCATGTTGCAGGCAAAAGCTTGTCAAATAAAAAAAAACTTTCACCTGGGATTATTATCAATATAAATAAAGTTATTTTTCCGACGCGTAATGTTAGGTGACGGTTGAGACACCTCCCTTTTTGAACCATAGCAGATTGAAATTCCATTATCACTGGCCCTCTGGTAATGGTAAATCTTTATAACCGAGATTTTTCCTCCTCACTGAGTCAGAGGCTTGCTTTTATACGAGACTTACTGGCGCCTTTATGATAGCAATGTACGCTGAATGGGTTGGATGAGAAGGATTTAGGGAAGCTTTGGGAGTGTGTCACTGCGACGAAACTGATAGGAATGCTGCATATATGCTATTGTGTCATCACATACGATATTTTAGACTAAACGTTAAGTACTTTCTACATAAATGTTAGATTTGTACTTAAAACATGTGATTTATAGTTTGGGTTTTGGGTTTAAGGCAAGAAAAAGTTGAAATTTAAATAATTGAATACAAATTTAAACAAGACTTATTATTGATCTTTTTTTCTTATAAATAAAATAGAATAGAAAAATCTTTATGTATGACACATTTTCTTTTTTTACAATATTTAAAATTAAAACCTTTATAATATTATAATATACAAATGAAACAAAAAGAAAATAATGTTAATCTAACAAGTGTTATAAAATGGTTCTTGCTCAGCATATGTCAAATATTCTATTGGAGCACCTGGCACTGGGTTTCAGCAAGAACCAACGTGGTCAGATCGCGGACCACAGGGACGACATTCATACAGACACACACATACACATATATCAATATATACTACTACTCATGAGTATGAGTAGTAGTATATATTGATATATGTGTATGTGTGTGTCTGTATGAATTTTATTTTATTGTATGTGTATATGAGTATATACACATACAATAAAATAAAATTAAAAACAACTAAATCATGTAATAAATTCACCGAATACATTCTTAGAATACGGTAGTCCATCGTGTATTGGACGTAGGCCTTTTCGTATTAGGATAGTTTGCTAATGGTTACCAATTTATTGTGAATATTTTCACCAGACTGACGATAGCGAAATCCGTCGAAGTCATGTGAGTATGTACCTATCTAGTTTTTTTCTTGTCATTAAAATAAATAAGTAAATAATATTTTATACTTCTTAAAACAGATGCACTGCGAACCTTCGCGTGCGCTTTAATTTGGAATCAAATGTTTATCCCTGAGTTTGCATGTCTTAGATAAAGTAAAAATGATTACAATATTTTAAAGAAGGACGGTATAACAAAAGCTATTCAGTTGAAAAATTTAAAGTCTGCCCGGACGGGAGGCTACGCTGTGTAATATCAGAAATTGAGACCAACGTGAGTTTCGACATTGATTTCTTTCCTGGGAGTTTCTTGTTCGTTATATCCATCTAACGAGCTTTTACTACTGTGTTCCATGTGTGAAAATGTATGCAACCTATATACGTTCCACTGCTGAGCATGTGGACTCACATTTTCTAGGGAAATGGAAATTAATCCACTACGCTTGTTCTACGTTACTTGGTAACCTTGGTTGGTTTACCTCGATATGGGAAGTTAACCCACGTCTGTTCTGCGACACTGACGGCGACTAAATACGGATAAACTGAGACAATAAGTGAAAAGAATTAAGTAAAAATTAAATTATTCTAATTATATTATATCAGAAAATGATGGATTTTATCTCAATGGTAGGGGATTCAAAATAAAGATTAATATTTTATTTTAAATAAGCAATTTTCTTGTACAGACCTAGTGGATGATCTATCTTCCAGAATATGTAAGAGAACAATTTGCTATAACCTCATTCTTAATTTTTAGCGATATTCATAAAGTTCTACATATAAAGGTGTAATTAATGGTACTAAAATATGCGTAGGGACAATACGAAAGTATTTTAAATTGCTTCGGAGGCACCACCGACTGGTTGTAAATCAATGGTAGGGGACTCAAAACAAAGGTGCATGCGACCTTTTCCAATAACTCTCCCCTTTGTAACATCCATCAATTAATTCGCGGTACCCTCCTATTGTTTCTTTCTTGTTCCTACTTTTATACCGTTATATATGTTTTGATTTGTATGTATAGTAGGGGTGGTTTATGAACCAATCCTAATATACGTACACCCTGTTATAAAAGAACAGAACAGTTAAAATAAGAAACCTGTTACAACTGTTCCTGTTCCAGTAAAGAAATATTTTTTTATGTTTCAAAATAACAAAATGTCATATTGAAACAATTTAAGTTCTGTGGTTCTTTGCTATCTATTTTCAACAAAAGAAACTTCCACAAACTAGATTGTTTTATAAGATAGTAAATAGCAAGCGAAAACGCGTGTCGCCTGATGGAAAGCAATCGACGCCGCCCATATATACATCTGCATTTGTACTACAGCGACATGGGCATTGCAGAAGCATTGCCGTCCTTTAAGAAACATGTAGACTTGTTTATTGAAGGTTCCAACATCGTATAGATTCGAAAATACAGCGAAAAATAAGGGACAGAATTTTCCATGATAGGTAACATTGCTCTCTTTTTTTAAGCAAAAGTAAATTTCATGTTCGTGTCAGTTCGGACCAATGTGGAACAACGCTTTTACTGTTTACAGTTAAGAGTTCTATGTTGTTTTAAAAACTACTTTTGTATTTTTACATTGTTGCCAAAATGTTGGCCCAACTTTGACTTCGGGCAACCGCGGTTTACCAACAATCCACATCTCGATTTCAAAAGTTTCTGATAATTTTTAATAATTAAAAGTAATGGATGAATATTACTTTAGATAAAAATGAGATATTTTCGAATTTAATATGAAGCGACTGAGCGGCCATATGGAAAATATATTCAGTTATGAATAGTCTCGAATAGTGCGGATTACAGACAGCTCAGGGTTGATTCACCCGTGCCCGTCTATTTGCTCAGTTGCGGAGGCGTCTCGACACGAGGCTTCACCCGTATATGTCACGAAGTTATCTATCTGGTAGCGGTTTTTAACTTTGTGTACATAAGAGATTTAGATGGTTTGTCTTAACTCATCAATATTATCATTGGTTTGGGGTGATTTAGAAGATGAAGAAATGCTAAATGATTGGAAAAACAATTTTCTCTACTATACTCTATAACTTATCATATCAGGTCTTGCCTACCTTAACTGAATCTATTTCTTTCACGTGTATGGTTAGTCGATTAATTCTATTTGTTAAATAGAAGAGTGCGCTTCACTTTTCTTTTTCTCTAAATTTTTCTGGATATTTACAAGTGGCGGGTGTCGTTAGCGATTGGTCCGAAGCCGTATGACCAGCAGCGTATTCTCATATCGGAGGCCAAGACACACTGATTTGAGTTTACCTTGTTGAACCGGCGAAGTATTATAGTAGTATATATTAATGGACATATCGGAGCTACCAATACTTGCTCAAGATAATAGATATTTTATCTTGGATTTCGTTTTCTGAATAAAAAACTTTGATTTTCAACCTCATTACCCCTCATCGCTGATTTAAAAAGGTCTGAATAAAAATGTCCGACGCTGCCCACGGATTTTATTTGTAATACAGATTAAATAAGGAGTAGAATGTTTTTAGATCGCTGAATATTTTTCTGTTCTATTATATTATATATAAAATAAAAAGTTTTCATATTATTTCATACGATAAATAAATAGTCTGCGACAGTTATTAGGCATGGGCCTCCATAAAATCTGTCATTTAGCCAGACTTTTAGCTTCATGCATTCAGTGTGTGCGAGGCTCCCCATTTAGATCTTCACAAGATGCGACTACCTAAATTTTAACCCAATTGACCTTTGAGGTAATATTTAGCTCGATTGAACGATCATGTTGATTTATGAAACTATGTTTCATAAATGCTACACCAGTTATCTCTGCAGTTCTTTACTAACTTATTTATTGCTTCGCTTTGTCCTAACATCGTTTGTTACCATTTTGAGATATTGAGAAGACAAGTTAAACAAAAAAAAAACAAGGCGGTAACAACAAACACAACCAGGCTCGGAAAAAACTTTTTTATACGAGATACTAAAGCAAACGAACAGGCATATTACCTAATGGAAAGCAATCAACGTCGCTCATAGATATCTGCAGTTTCATAAGCGTTGCCGGCCTTCAAAAATACAACATTGACATTTTCAAAAAACAAGCCTACACATACTTAAAACGCCGGCAACTCTTCCGTGACTTCTGCGGTGTCGCGGTTGTCTATAGGTGGCGTAGATTGCTTTCTATTAGGCGGCACGCTTGCTCGTTTGCTCTTCTATCCCATAAAAAAAGTATTTATTTTTTCAAGGTCCTATTGGTTTGGAAACACCGCTGGAGGTAACTGGTTTCTTATAGACCATTAAACAATATTTAACCAGCGACTGTTGGTTTCGAAAGCCAATTCTCCATTAAGTCATTCAGGTCGTCTATTGTTTTTATTCTATTTAAAATTTATCTATTAAAAGTTTCGTATTGTAATAAATAATATTAGTTTATCATTGAAATCAGACATTGTTTTATATTTTGCTAACTCTCGCAACTGGCATGCGCAGATCGTCAATTCATCTCACCCTAAAGGGAACCCCGTACTTCGTTTACCCAATTACATTCACTACTCGAATGCGAGCATACTGCAACGGTTGTCGGTTCTCCGGCAAGCGTAATTAAACCATTCATTTGGTCTGTTAGCTAGCTAACTCGCAAAGCTATGTCCACAGTCTTTACTGGTTTAATTCTGTTTTCACTCACCGGTATTCAGGTATTACTGAAAGGCATTATTACCAGAAAACTTCATAATTTAAAAACTATAAAATTTAAATTGTTTTTTTTTAATATACTATTTATTTTTTTGCAAACCTTATTACAATATAACTATGTTGCGTATGCTGCTTGCGTACTTATTTAATTTTTTACTTTGCACGTTCCTGGTTACTCTCCACGTGTTTGGAACATCGTTTGATATATTTTTGTGTTTAATTTACAAATACGAAATGTGTGTAATTTTGATTTCCTAGATAATTGTATTCACGAACTATATATATCTTAAATAACATTTCATTCGTTTTTATTTGACTATTATGTAATTAATCAAAATCAATTAATTTTTAAACTGTTTATGCTTTTCTTAAATGCACATTTCATTCTGTTAAAAATAATTAGTGTCTTTAAGTTTATTTCTTTATGCAAATGTCGACATCTGTATAAACTTTTGTAACATTTTTGAGAATAATAATATATGTGAATTTTTAATACAAAAAGTTTGTATCCACTGTGACAGCGCATGTGAAGTTTGTAAAGCGAAAGTCTATACAATACAGTTTGAGAGTTTTAAGTTTGTTTCCGAATAAATCCGTCAAAGGCCACAAGGGGGCGCAAAGGTAACTAACTATGTTACACGAAATCGATCTCGAATCCTGATGTCTCCCCTCCGCTAATACATCAGCAACGACAAAATTATCTTTAAATTCTCTAACAGTGACGTTCGAGCGATTGTAACTCTTAAACCGTGTGTCGCAGCGATTAAATTAGATTCAAGATAAATTTAATGTCGCTTGGTGAAGGTATACGTCAGAAAAGTGGTCTTTTGTTGGCAGGTGTGTAAAAAATGCGACGTTATTTCAACGGGACGTTAGTGAAATGAGTTCAAAGGAATAGAATTTTTCTCTTGTATTAAATATTTGGAGGGTTTCGAAGCAATAGTTTCGGAATGCTTTTTGAGGAAACGAAAATTTGACTTGGAATGACGTTGTCACTTTATGTTTATGCTCAAAGGATTTATTTTATGGGAAAAATGTTTACGATATAAGAACGACAAGCATCGGGCCGTAGTCGTCTGATCTTTAAACCCAATTGAGTTTTTTTTTCCTTTATGTAGGACCAGCTACCTTAAGCGATATTTCTAAATCGATAGAATATTGGATCTTAAAAACAACCTCTTCTTATGATCTTAAAAAAAATGTTCATATTTCAAAAACTTACCTCTCTAAATACCTCTGGTTATACAGATGTCTATCGATGACATTAATATTCCATCAAGCTTGCTGATTTAGTTTGTACATATAAAAGTTTATGTGCTCCAAAATAAGAAAGAGTAATGCTTTTAGATCATTGTCATTTTTTCTATCCGTTTAATAGCAACACACTCTAAATCCTAAGTATCGACTGCGACCACTCTGGCTATAGTGAAAACAATTAAGAAGAGAGAGAAGACAAAATCTAGACATGATTAAATGACAAAGTATGGCATTTAAAAATTAAAAGCTGTGCCCTGTAACATAAACTTTTTTTAATCATTTAATGTTCTTTTCTCTAATTATTTATTGTTAAGAACAATAAATAATTAGATAAATGGCAAATTATATTGTCTTTCCGAACTGATACGACATTGGCACCTTCAAAAAACAAACCTACACATACCTAAAAGTGGGCAGCGTTGATTGCTTTCCATCAGGCGACACGTTTGTTTGCTTGCCCTCTTATCCCAAAAAAAATACCTCAGTATCACATAAAAACATTCCTAAAATATAACTTTCATTATTCCTTATATTTATATAATTTATAAGAATTTAACCTTAACCTATAATATATTTTTTTTCATTTTATTTTTTATGGGATAGGAGGGCAAACGAGCAAGCGTGTCGCCTGATGGAAAGCAATCAACGCCGCCCATGGACAACCGCGACACCGCGGAACCGTTGCCGGCCTTTTAGGAAAGACTGCGAGGGTAGCTGATTCCACAAACGAATGGTATGTGGAAAGAAGTTACGGGAGAAACGCACCGTAGTCGATCGCCACTCATCCAGATGGTGGGGATGAATTTTTTCTATATATATATATATATATATATATATATATATATATATATATATATATATATATATATATATATATATATATATATATATATATATACATATATAATATATGTATATATTAGTAACGTTATTTTTGAGGTTTTTAATTAAATAAACTAAAATATAAAAATATTAAATTAATTTAAATTGAAATATAATTGTATAAAACATAATGTATCTTAAACGACGCAAGTAGCTATAATAGAAGACGTCGGTAAATTGTTCAAAAGGTGGGTATTTTCTTTTCATTTCATCTTTATTACCGAGACAGACGTTTAATGCGAGGATTCATCACATTCTCCGCTCTCGGAGGAAAAAAATCCCCTTAAAGTGGAAACTGGATTGGCCAATAACAATCGATCACAAGGTAGCGACCCACGAACAATACGCACGCACGATTATTCGTTGTATTATAAGTTGTTGTAGGAATAAACTCGATAACTTATTTGTAATTTTTTGTAAAAATTATTCAATTCAGTATATTTTCTAATTAAATAAATTTCGTGTTATAACGTTATAACTGTTGCAATGGTATTGTTAAAATCGCAAATTTTTGATGAACCAAACCCATATTTTCTGTCTTTGATACACATTAACTAGAAATTTTTACCTCTATGACGCATTACGTTATTGATAATTTAAGATATCGATGTAAGCTTATAATAATGTGTGTGATGCTTATGTTCATCGATAACTTAAATACTCAACTCTTCATATAACACTTCACTTTTACGGTGCAGGGAAGTCTTTCAACCTTCGTACTTTAATTATAAACTTTAATAATCAACATTTTATTTTGTTCTTTCATTTTCGTTTTGTCTTTTCCTTCTTTCTTCAATTTTTGAAACATAAAGTTGTAGTAACGAACCAAAATGTGTGTGTGTGTGTGTGTTACGAAACGAAAATGAAAACAATACCGCTTAGGGGCGAATTGCTTATAACTCACGTAATAGGCGCCGTGGTCCCGACAAACCCAACGGGAGAAGTACTGTACTCACCGCGCCAAATTAATCCCCAGTCCGTCCCCTATGAGCATTAAGCATTCATGCCTTTGCAATTTCGTTATTTCTCCCAAGCGCTCCCGACGTTTCGTTATTCTTATTCTATTTCAGAGAGCGGTGCTTTCCTTCATTTCCAATATGCCATTTACTCGTATGGCACATGTCTTTGATCAAGACATTTTTCCCTTTACCATTGATTGTTCGTGTTCCATATCAGTTACATTTTCGTTTATATTGTATTTCAATAATCTCTTTCAAGTATCTCTTTGACAATACACTCCCTATACAGGAATTTATACATTGCTATATGTAACGAGATAATGATGTAATAAGGTCATAATATAACAATTGAATGGTTCCCGGCATAGAATATGCCGACTTAATTCCTCCTCGTGGGTGTCGTCCGTGACGGAAATGGGACCAGTAGCGTTTACTTATGTAATAAAAAGTTATCTGTGATCTCAAACTCACTTGCCAGTTAGGCTTCAGGCAAGCCTGGTAAGACTTGTCAAGATTTAGGGAGGCTAATGTACGGGACATTGGTTTCTTTGGTGGATTTCTATTACTAAAGCCGACGACATGCGCAAAGCAGCAATTAGATGCGTATAGCCGATGATTGGACTTGGTGGTGCACCGCCGTAAGCTGACGTTGATAATGATATATATATATATATATATATATATATATATATATATATATATATATATATATATATATATATATATATATATAATGTTCTGCACAGTTATATAATGTTCAACACATTCAGGGATTTCTAAAATTTTCTGTAGCCGAATCGGTTAGGATAACATCGTCATATCTAAGTATATAAATAAAATTAATAATATTAAAGGTAAACCAACTTTTATTATATCTGTCTGTACTGTTGTATTTTATTGATATTAAATGACCTCTCACAAACAGTTTCAATTTATTGTAAGCCAACCGACATTTCAACAATACGTATTTAACGCCTCTGAAAAAAGAAAATCCATCCCAAAACTGTCAGTCATACTAAAAGCATAAGGAAAACCGGTACGCAACGCAAAACGCAATTTTCGTATAATCTATTTCTGTCCCGTCAATGGTAACGTGGAAGTTGTGTGGCTGTTGCGGGGAACCCGTTTGTGAATAGAAGCGCTGTAAACTGGAGGCCGAGAAGCTGCTTTATGTTTTAAATATTTTATATGCCGTTTTGCAGATTATATTGCTTGTTTTTTTTTTTACTCAAGCTTTAGTGCTCTTGGCGCTCTAAGCGTTTTTCATCGTCGTCATAATATGACTTTGGAATTTTAGCAATTTTACAATTACATAAGACATACCTATACATTTTCTTTGTCATTTAGAAACGGAGCTTTTCCAGAACCGAGCTTTTCCATGCTCTTTTAAAGTATCTTTCAAAGTGTGTACATTCAAATTTTGATTTTGAAGATGTTACTTTTGATTGTGTTTTAGAAAATTAAAAATAAGAGAAAAAATATTCCGAATACATACTAATCTTATATATTTATACATAATGTAGAATATTGTTATATTTATATTATTTTATGGAAGAAATTGGTAAATTAAAATTAGAAAAGAGGGTAATGGATTCTAGTAGGGAGAAGGAAATAAAAGAAAGAAAGTCCGTGAGAGTGTGGTACTTCCTCAATCGAGCCGCCCCATACTTAAAATCATGGCTTTTACATAAATATTTATCATATTTTTTCTTCCACGCCAGTCGAGAATATCTTTAATGACACGGATAATAATAATTGAATTCTATTAATGTTGAAAGCATTGCAATAATTAAAAATTATTTTAATGTTGATAGCACTGCAAGCAGTCATTCAGTCAAATATAGAATAAATTAAATCATGCAAACGGAGTTACGACGTTAGTATTTCAAACGAAACCTGAGCTCTCGTCTAAGCAAGATAGCTTCTTCATATCTATTTGTATTTTCAGTTTGCTTATAGCAATATATTGTCCACGTATTATTTCGTCCCGACCAACAGTTGTTATCCATTTCGGGTATAATTTACATATTATTGTCTTGCGGCGGTATAATATCGTACTGCGTATATACGAAAATACACTGCTATCTCTACAATATTCCTACAATTGTGTTTCTTATTGATGCATTGTTTAGAGGTTTATCCAATATTTTAGTTAAAAGATTATAATTAATTGTACATAACCGAATATATTCCTGGTTATAAATATTAATAAAAATATAAAAAGGAAAACATACATATTAATTGTATGAAAATAAGTATTATAGACAGTTTTATTCCACCAACGCACACCTCACTAAAAGTTTCATTCTCACCACCTGGATGAATGGGATCTAGTACAATGCCTTTTCTCGAAATTTCTTTCAATGTATCACTACACTGTACCAGCTAACTTCAGCGGTAACTTCAAACCGATACGACATTGTTACCTTCAAAAAAGCAACCTACAGATTTTTCAGGGGTCGGAAACGTTTGTACAATGCCTAAGGTGCCGCTGAAGTCTATGGGCGGCGTTAAATGCTTTATATCAGGTGACACGTGAACTCGATTTCCTTTGTATCTATTAAAAATACATTATTATATTGTAAAAAGAAAGAGAAAAAATTATACTTACGTAGTATCTTTCGCCTTTTATATTCACCTGTATGCTTATACATATAAAATATTATTAAAGCCAATTGGGTTTTATATTTGGGAGTCAGATTTTATTTGTAAATCCATCACGTGTGAAGAGAAACATACAAAACCAAAATAATAGCTAATACTTACTTGAGTAACATGCTAGAGTAACATGCTAGAGTTGCATGAACTGTAGCATGATAAAAAGAAAAGGTTACTTTCTCTTCTTGGCGTAAACCTCAGAGAGAATAACACTAGTTTTCAGTGCAGCTAATAGGATGACTGAGGACAGGTAGTGCATTTTAAAGTGAATTTCAGTCTCTGAATGCTTAAGAAAGGCGAAAAATGATGTCAAAGTAAGAGATCCTGTTAGAAAGACCTCAAAGTCGTAAACTATTTTCGCAGGGCCTTTGTAACAAACTTCGTCCCATCCTGCGCTCGAGGTAAGCTTTCATCTCAATTTAAATCTACACTTAAACTTATATTTATGGAAGTTCACCGCAACTTTACCGGCTGAACTATTTATATTTTTATCTTTACACTAACCGGTAGGTGTATTACATATTTTACACTGTGTTTGAATATGGACCGTTGCTCTATGCGTGATAAAAATATGCCCGAGACAAAATATTTTTTTTATGTATTTATTTTTTTATGTATTTATTTAATGCTTATTTGCTACGGCATATGTAAACTTAATAATTTTTTCCGCATAACGTCTTATTATGTTGTGATGAGGTGTGGGTGTATGGTGTCTGCGTGTGCGCAAATTGCGTCTGTATGTTATTCGTTTGGTAATAGACGTGTAGGTCAAAGAGAGAACCAATGTTTTTAATATTCCTAGAATTCTTATTAAGCATTCCAACTAAGCTTATAATGCTTGTGCAAGGGACATTGGGCTATTGTTCAAATCAATACTCCAATGAAAGACACAAACTCACGATCGTAGATCGCATTCTCGATCCTTACCAACTCAGCTATTGCTGCTCAAGACTCAAAAAAATTCAAAAACACAACGCGAATAATTACTGTTGTTTAAATTTAACTCACTACAATATCAAGCAAACGACTCTTAATTTATTGTTACACAAAAAGGGAGCAGTGGCATCATTAGGTCATTAAAATCTGAAAAATAACATCGCAACGTTGTTTCGTGCGCCTCTGAAGAACACTTGAATCGCGTGGGCTTAGTTCACGAACCTGCCTGAATTATACCGCCGGGGTTAAAATTCATTTCGCTTCCAGAGGAAAATCGTAATCAAGTAATGCGAGGTACCTAAAAGCGAAAGTGCATGTTGTTGCCCCGGAAATGTTCAAAAGTTTTCAATGAGTTGTTTTTTTTTCAGTATCGCAGAAAAGGGTTCTCTATGTATTCGTTTAAAAATATTTTTGATATGCTTTCAAAATGAAACCTATATTTACTTACTTGTAAGTATATTACTAATTTTATTAATGCACGTATTGTACGGTTCAAAATTTGATCCTATTTTACACCACTGCAAACGAATTCATCATCGCTGCAAGCACTGAATCAGAATTTATCAATATGTTCATGTCGTCTTCGAAAACTGGTTTGGACGCCCCTGGCTAGATGAAGCAATCATCTATGCTGGGCATCAGGTGAATAACTGGTGGAAAGCGGATATGAGTATTAAAACTTCGCGCAAAGCGGTACACTTTGCATGGATACATTTATATGGATAGCATCAATGATAAAATCTATTTTTCTTTTCAATCATATTCTGAATATTATTTCAGAATACTATCATTTTTGTGTATGAAATAACGTTACTCGTACGTAGTCCTTACAATTTCGTTAGAAAGGATTCGCAAATAAGACACCCTCAGGTTGTGAACTGCGAACATCAACTACGACTATCGGTCGGTAAATCACGAAACATGAGTTGATCAATGGAAAACAACGATATCTCAGTTATTTAGTGAAAGTTTTCTCACGGCTGCAATAAGTACGTTCATTTCTTTATAGGACCTTTGTTGTCACCCCTCCGAATATGGCATTCAAGTTTGAGATAGGGAACGAATAATACGTCACATAAAACGACGTTTTTAACTCCGTTTGCAGGACCCTAGGAAAGAGCAAAATGTAAGATCAACGTTGGTTAATATTCGCGCGGCGGGAAAAGTTTCGCGCGCCTCATTCATTATTTCCAACAAAGAATGTTTAATGCAATACAAACACCTAGCCGAAGTCTGAAGCTTGTTGGAGTTACCGGGCAAAAGTGTTAGTCCGCCATCCACTAACAAAAATATATAACGCACTTTGAAAACGGAATTGCAATTAATTTCATCATTCATTAATACAGTTGTAAATCAGTGTACGATTGACATGGGCTTACCTCAAAATTGAGGGTAGTTCTTAGGTAGAGTAACTTCTACTTTCGGGGATCGCAGAATTGTTTGTATACTTACATAGATGTTGCTAGACAGGCCTACTGATGTTTCCTCGCCTCCGTATAATCGCCTTATACGATATCGACAATTATTCTAGTCGATAGGCTTGCCCTATTCTGTCCTGGGAACCACACAGCTAGGAATTAGCCTCTTAAAGTTTGATAAGTGAGCGAGAGACTCGCAGGATCGATTTCTACTTCAAAACATTTTCAGTCGTTCAAAAAAAGCAGTCGATTTGCGACAAACCTCCTCTGCCTGCTTTTTTCACGTAAGAGAGCAATCAAAATATAAACCGAAATTTTTTATACCATATGTTAAGTAAGCGTTTTCGATAAATCTACGTTCGCTTCTACTTAGTTTGAATTTTTCGCTGTTTTTATGTTGAAATAAAACGTGTAATAATATGAAGGTATATTTCCATCTTCATGGATGGAGGCCTAACCATTCTAATCCACGGCCGGGCTTCGGCAATGTTTGCGGTATGGGGTTAGGATCGCCCCATTCCGTGACGTTTGATTATAGCGTGACGAACAAGCCCCACACCACTTTTAAATCTCTTATCCGTTTTTTTTCCATCGAAGAGTGTAGCTTATATTTAATTTAAACAGATGTGCCTTCTTTTCTCTTTCGGAACGTGTTGTTATAAATTATGCCAGCTTGTTTATTCGATTTAGCCCGCGACGCGTTCCCTTTTGTTTCCCTGGGATTGTGCCGTGTGAGTGATTGCGTTGTGTGTCAATTTCATTATCAGTGTATTAACTTTTTTGAACGTTTGATGAAATTGATTGATCGCTATTTGATCAAATACATTATAAGTAAATCCTTTTAGGTTTTTGCGTATAATATCATATTTAAATTCCAATCAATTTTATCCCAGCAACCTAAAAACAGACGTTTGCTATCGCTTCTGAAAAGTCTCTTAAGTATCAACTACACAAATATATATATATATATATATATATATATATATATATATATATATATATATATATATATATATATATATATATATATATATATATATATATATATATATATATATATATATGTGATTTTACATACTCGTTCACAAATTACATCCACAAAAAATCCGGAAACTAATTTTTGCTTGTAATAACATTAGTTTAAGCTGGAATTTTAAGTAAAAATGAGAATCAAGCACTCTTAAAGCTTAGTCAAGTGGTCATATTAAAAATATAAAAGTAAAAAATTAGTACAATAGACACATATACAATCCTTTCCATTAACTTGTTTATCGACTTATCATGTACTAGAGTTTGACCATATGTTAGCGTCTCTTGACGGTATATCTTCACCAAAAAAACCTTAGCTTTATTAGTTCCAGATTTTTTAAATGAGTAAACGTGTAAGCTTTACGTCTGATAGAAATAAATTAACACCGCCCATAGACATCCACAAAACCATAGGCATTACGGATACGTCATCTGCCTTTAAGTTATGCGTAGGCTTGTTTTTTGAAGGTTACAATGTCATATCGGTTCGGAAATAGGTATCCTTGGAGGTCCCTCTACCTAAGGTAGTTAGTAGAAGGTACTGTAAGTAGTTCCACATGGTGGTGGTAATTGGAAAGAAGTTTCGGGAACGCGCACCGTACTATATCGCCACTCATCCAGATGGTGGGGATGAAACTTTTCTAGACTTGTATCCAACAGTTGCTGAGCTGCCTGCGCAGTTAATTACCGCCTAAGGTTAAGAAAAACCCGTTTCAAGTGTTACTGTAGTGTAAGATGGTTGAAATATTTGATTTATTATACAGTAGAAAAAAATTATCATAATTTTCTATTATGGCATTATATATGTAAGAGAGTGATTACGTGGGTCCATTGTAGTCTATTACCACTATCTACAGTACTAAGGTCAATGCAAATGCATTTATAATTTACAGTGTAAAGTATTAAATATTATAATGTTATATTATATATAACAGCAGCAGCTATATTATATATAACAATAGCAGGTATGTATATTATTTTGATATCACATTATTTTATAATAATTATATATTTTATGTGTGGTGTAACTTTGAATGATAGAATAAGAAATGAAGATATAAGAGAGCAATGTGGAGTAAAAGAAGGTGTTGTGATAAAAGTAGAAAAAGGGATGCTTAGATGGTTTGGACATATAGAGAGGATGGATGAAAGACGACTGGCAAAAGAAATTTACCTTGCGAATGTGGATGGAAGGGCCGGAAGAGGAAGACCACGAAAAACGTACCTTGACCAGATTGCTGAACTTTTTAAGAAGGGCCAGGTCAAGTGTACCCTCAACCGGGCTTGCATGAGGAGAATAATGAGTGTGGAGGAAGCAAGGGAAGTATGCCGAGATCGTAGCAGATGGAGATCTGCGGTCTCTGCCTACCCTTACGGGAGACAGGCGTGACGATATGTATGTATGTATGTTTATGTATTCTTAAAAGTAGTGGCGGTCTAAGTAGGCTGGAGCTTAGTGCGGCAGATTTTAGGGGCGGCGAATTTTGGGTCAAATCTTTCTTTTGTCGTACAGAAAATAAAAAAAAATATTAAGGGATTGTTAAACTTTCATAACGTTATTAATTGAACTTTATCTTCATTATCAGCTGCACTGATACTGGATAATTGAACATATTTTTAAGACATTTATAGAATTATAAGACCTTATTGTGTAAGTAGTATTAAGACATACCATACCTCGCTTTATTAGTAATGATAGATAGGTAAAAATAATCTTTCATTACTAATAAAGCGAGCGACTCTGATTCTCTAGTTCACAATCATACTAATTACGGGAAAAAGGTGGCGTTATTGAAACGATAGCGCATAAATCATAAAGTAATAATTTCATTGACAAAAATGTGTAAATGTGTGATTTGTAGGGGCGGCATAATTTGAATAGCCTATTGGCGGCAAATGAGCAAATCCACCACTGCTTAATGTATGAATTTTACTATCTTATCGATAGTATGCCAGCAGTTCTAACCAAATATCACGATAGTAAAATAAATCTGATTGGTATGAAAGAAATCGCTATTAGCGATAAAACCGCTGTTTGTATACACATTATATAATTAATTATTTTATGACTATGTATATATATATATATATATATATATATATATATTATATATATATATATATATATATATATATATATATATATATATATATATATATATATATATATATATATATATATATTAAGGACAGATTTATGTCTCAGAAGGAGCAGTGAGACGAATAAAAGTAAACTACATTTGATTGGTCCCACTCTATGCCCGTCCTCTTAAAGGACGATCACTTCCGCGAGAAATCCTCCAATCGCCGCCCGACAAGCGACGGGGCCGGCTAAAGATTAGGTCATAGCTACATCTAGACATCTAGACACAACTTGAGTTATGCGTGATTGGCAAACCCGCGCACTTAAAATGGCAGCCAATAACCGGGTAATCTTAACCACAGACCACATTACCAATTGTTAGTCTCTAAATTAATTTTTAATCGCTGTCCCCAGAGCCAGCTCCATGCTTGCTGGAAGATGCCCACAATTCCTACACTCACACATATACAACGTTGTAAATATAAAATGCGGCATATTCGTACCTTAATCACCTTAAAAAATAAATTACCGTAATCTTGTCGATAACGAATGCAAGGAAAAAGTACACAAAAAACAAAGTGGCTACTTTCCCTCTCCCACAAAGAAATGGAGAGCATACTCATGTAAAAGTGTACAAGTAGCGAACACACGAGCCCACACATATACACACACACACATATACACACCTACACTTGCACAGATACATAAACACACAAAAAGGCCTTTATTCCTCTTTTTTTGTATTTCGTAATTATAATTAGTAGAAATTAGTTAAAATATGTACATGCATTGTCAAGATCGAAAATTAATATTTGGGTCCCGAGATACGAGCAATCCACCCAGTTCAGAGTCCTATGGC
The DNA here is from genome assembly GCA_031353405.1 of Baronia brevicornis. Classification (NCBI taxonomy): domain Eukaryota; kingdom Metazoa; phylum Arthropoda; class Insecta; order Lepidoptera; family Papilionidae; genus Baronia; species Baronia brevicornis. The sequence continues at coordinate 205,798 of JASFAT010004767.1, forward strand.
AATTAAACCTTATATGCACATATGTATTGTTTTAATAAATAAATAAATAAAGCCGTCGCCTCCTGTGCTATAGTCCAGACAATGGGGATCAGCCCCGAGGTCTAAGCTTGTAAGCTGCTCGCTTGATACAAAAGCCTCTGTTCGTTCGGTTGCTACTTTAAAAATAGAACAAATCTAATTTATTTTATATTTCTTCCATTATATTGTATTCGTCCAACGGTGTTTCGACGGTAAATATAATCTGTGCTAATGCGATTCGCCCCATTCGCGGCACGTCGCAAGGCTTACCGTCTTCGGTAACGACGCGTGTTTCATTTGTCCTGTTCGGAGCACTAATGCCAATTCTGTTTACCAAAACTAATTTATTATTTGCCCGGCTACCTACAATAGATCAATATTTTGCAAACCCAGACATAAGTTCGCATTCATGATAAATGAAAATCATGAGTACGACAATGGTCTATAGTACCTATGAAACCATATTTTTTTATATAAACTAATCACAATTTATTTTTTTAAACTTTAACCTTCAGGCGAAAGTGAGAAAAATAAAAACTTGGGAGGTTGACCAGCTATTAAATAATATAATATTATTTTTTTACAGCCCATAGATATATGTCCCACTACTGAGCACGTGCCTTCCCATTTCTGGAGGAACGGACATTAACCCACCACGCTTGTTCAATGCAGATTGGCGGGTAACGAGACTCGGAATAAATATTTGCAGGCCACACATATATTTATCCCGATGTATATAATATAATAATAATAAAGATTAAAAATATACATATATGATTACCCTAATTTCAAAAAACGATATATTAACGATATTCATTATGCATATATTTGCCCTTAGCAAAAAAAACGGGCGGTTTTGATTTTTCTATATTATTAGTAATAATTTAGTTCTTAAGAGGTTTTAATAGCCAAACTATGTTACTAGCATTTAATAAAAAGTCTGGATATGAAAAAAGGTTAATTCCAAATTAGAAGCTATTGTTTTTTTTTAAAGTCCTATTTCGGGTTTTATGACTTTTTACTTGCTTTTTAGCAAACTAAAACTAACTTTTTGTTATTTTTAGTTGAATAATTTATGTTTGTCACATCATCCTAACTTATTGTGACTTAAAACAGATATTTTTGTGCCTATTGTAATGGCAGAAAAACCAATGAGAGCTAGTGAAATTATAGCGCTGCCGGAAGAGGGGTGCAGCCTATGTTACACGTCTCATAGCGGTTAAACTTGAGTCGTTCAACTGTCCAAAGACAAATATTACGCCATTCTTGACAAAATATTCGTCTGTACCGTTGCTCTACCACTATCAAAATAATATTAAAATAAAATATAAATTAAGTTAGAATAAGAGTTATATTGATTGTCTGCCTTTGAACAAGATTTAATATGATGGGAAGGCTAGAGGGTGCATTAAAGGAAGAGAGGCTGTGCTTCGGCTTTTATCGTCCGTCGGACAAAGTGCAACAGAAAAGCCACTTAAGTCTGTCGTATTGTATTAGAACACGATCAGGCGGCCAAGTAAAATCTCGTGGATTTTATTCGTATTATTTCACGATGAAACATTAATATTATATCAAACAAGCGTCCTAACAAGCGTGAATGTAATTACATACGTCACTAAATTCTGTCTTGCTTGAGGCAGCCAGGCAAGTTAGGTCTTGATCGTAGTAACAAGTTTTTATGAGTCGAATCATATATTTTACTTAAATTATGCACCTAACGCCTGCGTTTTTTTTGTTCAACAGTGACACTGGCGTATTTAAGAAATGAACATAACTAGGCCTATACCAGAGTTTCGATGCTTCTTTTGTTGTGGATATTTATGGTCAGCGGCAGCGGGGATTTATCCTTTATACGTCTCGCTTACTCGTATACCAACGCTACTATAAAAGTCTGTCTCCATTCTGACTACTAAATTATGAATTAATAAGAATGTAGAGGCAATTGGTTTTGCACCCGGTTTCATTTAATGGAAACAAAGATTCCTAAACAACCACTAATACTCATGCCTCAAATGCCATTGCTTAAATGGAATCATTTTATTTTGAAAATATTTTTAATGGCCCATCATAGGAAGGTGTTGGAGATGTGAAATTACTTCTCGCCTCCCTTGGTTCATTACTTCATACTCATCGCTGTCCGAAAAATTATCCCAATGACGGGTACAAAAGAGCTTTTGACTGGTTGCATTATTTGGAGGCTCTTTCTGTTATCTATATATAGTACAATAGAATAATTTACATTGATTTTCTTAATTTTTTTTTTAAGAAAACTTTCCAAGTATTTAATATTACTAGAATTCTTTTTAACCATTCCAATTAAGCTAATAACGGTTGTACTAGGAAATTATTTAAAAATAAGGACTCAATATCTCAGATTGTAAGTCTGAGCCTTATCAACTGACCTAATGCTGAATCATCCATCAAATATAATATCTTTTGCGGACAAAATTTTCAATTTGTTAGTTTAAATTTACCAAGGGAAAGTGATATGAAGACTACATATTTTCACAGTTTCACTATTCGGACCAATTTCTACTATTGATTTCCATCGTCGTGCAACCATACGTAAATAAAAATATAAACAATCACGTCAGAAACACTTTGTTGAATTAGCTCCCTTCAGCGGTATATCGAACTGATACTATATTGGAACATTTATATCCCCCTAATCGGTATGCAATGATGTATTTCAATCTTAGCGCTGGCTATTTTTCTATAAAAAAAAAACATATTTTTAACTATCGGTCAGAATTTTGATGCTTTTGCTGACTTTTTGCCCCGAAGTTGACGTCCCGTATGTGATTTTCCCCTTAGTTTTAAATGTAATCAGCATTGTTGTTTCAATTTAAACGTACCGTATTTTTCGTAAGTTACTATTGCCCTGCCAAAACGCCTTAAACGTGCATTTTGGGTAAATATTCATTCCTTTTGAAATAGGGAGAACCCGTTCCCAGCAGTGGGAGATACGTTATATGTTTATATATAATATTTTCAAATCTTATTTCGTATGTTGCATATAAGAATAGAAAATATTGTATATTTTATAATCATTTATCATACGTCAACCCGCTAGCTCATTTATTTTTCTTCTTTTTTAAACTAAATATAGCAAAAGAGATTTTTATTTCTTGCCAATTTTTACAAGTAAATAAAATATTTTTAAACTTAATTTTTGGCAAGAATCTCTACAGATGAATGGCAGATGGCCTCCTCCAAGGAGCGAGCTATTTGACATCAATTTGAGCCAGCTATCCCTTTGATCTCGTCTTCGCGTTTAGCATATTATAAGCATATCCCCGTTCAGCATATCCCAAGGAAATCTGATACCAAGCATGCTCAATTACCTGGTGAGCAACAATCCAATGAAGTCTTCAAGGTTCAGGGAAAATAGGAATAAGAAGTTATAGGAATTACAAGCCCCCTTAAACACAAAAACAACACAAATAATGCTAAGAAACAAAGTTACTCGTCTTCCAAGTCAGCTGGTCACCGTAGAAGATCCCTATCACAACTCCCCAAATATTAAAGACAATTAAGTAAACTAACTAAAAAAATTTACAATATTTTTTTTATGGCGTAGGAAGGCAAACAAGCAAGCGTGTCACCTGATGGAAAGCAACCAACGCCGCCCATAGACATCCGCAACGCCATAGGCAGTGCGGAAGCGTTGCCGACCTTAAAGGAAAGTGAAATTATGGGAGTGGGAGTGGGAATATCGAATAGAGAAAATAGAGGAATTCTCCTCTATTTTCTATAATATACAGACAAATAATATGCCATTCTTGACAAAGTATTCGTCTGCAGCGTGGTTCTACCGCTAAGGATACAATGTTAAATCGCTTGCTTCTTTATAATATAGTGAAGTATTTGTGATGTGATATTATATTTTATAATTACGTTACGCTCACATTAATTTATATCGTGAATATCTTTTATATAAAGGGGATATTATCGGGGTTGTGAATGCACCCCGCCTGGTGTTGTAGCGATACACCGTGCCCGGACTTTGTGATAAATTGCAGTAATTGGTCAGAATGTCGCTTCCTACGCTGACCTCTTGGGGGGTGCGATGTGTCGGGAACATAGATTAATTTTATACATTTATTTATAGAATCAAATTATTAATACCCTCTCTCTAGTAAAAGGTAACATGGGACGCACGTCGTTACTATGTCTGTCATTATATCTGATTTTCCCAGCTTTTTTTTTAAATTTGTTTAATCAATGTAACGAAACTTAGTAGACAAATATAACATCGAATCGAATATTCTAAAAATATCACAATGTCTACCTAAAGAAGTGATCACTTCATTATATTTTATCAATTACGCATCATAAAATCAAAGTTTTATTGGCTTGGAACTTAAAGTAATAATATGGAATGTGAGTTACCAGTTAGTAATTACGTACTGTACGCCGTGTATTTATTTAATTTTACAATTGTAACTCTCATGTACAAGATTTTGTCTGTTTTTGACAGATATGTGAATTTTTAAAAGTACTTTATATTTGCATATCAAATTTTTTTGCCTTTTTCGTAAGAACGATGGTTTATGCTTTGCCCTAATTTTTTTCTTATCAATCAAATTTCTACTACCGTTTCTAAACAAAATTTCTCTGAGCGAAAAGAAAACCACGAGGGAATCTCTGCATATGTTTTTTTTTTGGACATTTTTTTCAACTCATCATGATTAGAAAAATAATCGTAAATTAATATAATTTCATTATTTTAAAAATGTTTTGGCAATTAGTCATCCAAAATATAATTATGCGTGCTGGTTTAAGTGTATCCGAATCCTTTAAGTATTTAATTGGAAATTAAAGACCTAAGGGAGGTATGTTTGCTGTTATTTGAACTCCATCCTTTAGCAACGCGAGGCAAATTAATTCCTTAATTTAAGTTTGCCAATAAGGATAAAAGTGACGTCACGGGAGAAGGCGATTCCCCGCGTAATTACAACTTTAATATTACTTGTTGCGAGCCACAAAAATACAGAAACGCTGTTAATGTTTTACGATGAACAAAATGGCGGTGGAACGGAGAAAACTGCGCAATTTTTCCGTATCACGTCGTAGTTCGATTTTATGTCTTACGTGTCTTGAAATAAAACTCAATAGGGGCGTATGGAGAGGTTGTTACGGCAACTTTATGAGATTCACGGCTATAGCCTCTAATGGCTCGTCTGGGGTCTATCCCCCCCCCCCTCACTCGTAACTTCAAGTCGTAAAATGGTGCCAGTAGATTCCATACACGAATATCCTGTTCAGAAATTCGTATTAAAAGCCTCTGACCTTGGTGCTTGCGAAAAGAGCATATGTTTTATGAACAGCTGTCATATTACAAAAAAGGACATACTTTGCATCTTTAATAGATAGCCAAGTGTAATAAATAAATCTTCGAGAATATGAAATTTTACATATTTATTATGTATTCAACTGAAATTAAAGCAATAATGTGCCCGATTGTCAGGCTTTATATCATCATAACAAGGTGCTAATGTCTCAATGCCTGATAGACCCTCTCCTAAAGTAGTGACCATGTTAGATTTGCAAGCAAATCCTTCTTAGAGGTAACAACTCCACAGTGACTCCTATTTCGCAGATGTACATTGCCAGAGATGATTTACTCACTTACCATGACCCTAACACATCTAACCTACCTTTTCGTTTCTCTTATGCATAAAAAAAACAAGTGTTTCAAAGTTAACGGCTTAGTAAAATAAAGGCTGTTGTTTTGTTTACCAACGTACATTTTCATGTTATATCACGATAAAAGCGCTGTATCTCAAGCATCCAAATTTGCAGTAAACATTTACAAAAAGTAACTGCAGCCTACTGTTTAGTTTACGACAGGAAATTAAAAATAAAATATGTTTTATGAAACAAAGAAATGTTTGCATCATCTGTTTTAAATGTGTGTTTCAAACTGAAATTAGAAAAAAGCTATTCGCAATTAAAAAACGAAAAACTCTCTCACGAAGAGCACATTAGGGACGTTGCGAGAGTATGAGTATAAATATAAAATGAACGTATTTTGTCATACGCTTCTTCGCTTTCTGAAATAATTGTTGCGAGAAATAACAGTCGCTGTATAACAACACCGATTATAAAGGGATAGATAGATCTCACCTTGCAACGATAAATCTTAAACCGACACCACCTGTGCGTACGACTTCCTCGATTTTATGAGGTGCCCTATTGCCAGAGAGTGTTTCATAACAATCTCATTCAAAACTTAAAAGCCCTTAAGTTCAAATTCATCTGACAAATTTTATGCAAGCAAGAATAATCAAATGATTTTTTTGAAATCGGACTCTATTGTTTCCTGCACAGCATACAAATTACCGGCTGTATAAATCACATTGTAAAAGCAAGCTTAAGCGTAAAATAATACCCAGATGATATAAACAACATTTTTTAAATGGAAAAGATGATGCTTCAGAAAATTTTATATATAGTTCGTTTTATATAATGTAGCTTTGCTACTCTGCGATTGGTTCGTACTCTATGATTTTTAATTAAATAGATATATACGTACTATTTAGTTAAATGTCATATAATACCAAGTGTTGGAGTATCAACGCCGCTCAGGCAGCAGGGGTTTTGCAGGCGCGAGAGCGCGACCGAAATGACCACATTCATTCATAATCCGCTTCAGACGTAACGTTAATGTCGCTCAACGCTGTCATATTCCTTGTACGCCTTATAGTTTAAGTTTTGTAAATATGGAACCAGTATAATACAGTCCACGGCATTTCATTATCTATTCACCACAATATTTGACCTATATACCAACCAATTGCAAATATAAATAATAAATAATTCACCTTAGAGAATAAATTAACAGAACTGAAATAAATTTATATTTATTCTTATGTCATAATTGAACTTGCAATCTTAGTTGATTATACCTCTCTAAACCTTTTGTGCTGTAACTATTATAATAAAGAAATACCACACCATAATTAGCATTTTTGATTAAGGTAGATCAAAATAATTATATTATTTCTTGACGAATCAAAATATTTCATTGTACCTAACAAAGAAATATTCGTGAACTATTTTGATCTGCCATCCTAACTAACCCCACTGTAAAATTTAAGAGATTAGGGTTCAATTCAGTTGACAGTTGTACGGAATAAGTTTAACCAACACTCGATAGCTCTGGATAATAAAGGAATTGCATGCCGAGTGTGGGGTCCTTGGGGAATGCACATGGATGCATCGAAATTGAGTTAGACGACTTCGGTTTTGTATGAACAAGTGCTTGTTTGCCCTCAACATTAATATACATATGTAGATCAGTTTGGTGAACATAACATTTATTTCGTAGCTTTCTACCAAACCAACTTTAGATTTTGACATATTATTAAATATTCAAATACTTTATAGTGGTAGAGCCACGCTGCCGACGAATACTTTGTTAAGAATGGCGTAATATTTGTCTGTAGCATGAATAGGCCGGCCCGCCCGCTGAAAACCGAGTTCCGACGCGGCCGAGTTCCGAAGTCCCAACACCCTCCTTCCTCCCATTCCCACTCCCATAATGCCACTTTCCTTAAAGGTATTATCCTATGGCGCTGAGGATGTCAATGGGCAGCGTTGATTGCTTTCCACCAGATGACACGCCTGCTCGTTTGCCTTCATATCCCATAAAAAAAAGACTTGTGTTGCTTATTTTTATCATTCAATTACTAAGAGCAAAATGAGCCCTAAAAATAGTAATATAATTTTTTTTAATAAATAACTTTCACATCAACACAAGTAACCGCCACAAGTTGGACGTCAAACTCTTGTCTTTGTATAGCGGATTTTTCATCACTTGATTAAGTCACGTTATAAGTTTCACCGTTTGAGTAACTTATCCAGTATGGTGCGTTTTTCCCAAAACTTCTTGCCACGCCCCTTCTACCCTTACAGGTACATCAGTACCTATCCGACATTGGAACTTTCAAGAAACAACGCTACATATTTTCCAAAGGTCGGCAAAGCTTCTGGTATTGCAGATGTCTTTGGGCGGCGAGGATTGCTTTCTCACAATTGTTCTTTTGTTTTCCTATTCCCCAGAAAAAGGAATAGTCCCACCACGATGGAAGAATAATGAAATTTGAAATTATTCAAGAAAATATCATATTTTTGTGTAATGTGTTAGATCTTATTAAATATATAATGTTAATGTTCTTCCCACATTAAAGTCAAAGAACTGTCTTCATCAATAGGTAAGCTATTTCATACGTATAAATATCTAAAAGACATGAACAGGTTTTTAATAGTTACGTTAATGCATAAGTTACAGTAAGGTATAGGTAGAACAAAGGTGTAATAGCTTAATACAGACGTTAAAATCTCAAAAGTGGATACCTTTAGTCTTATATAACATTTTTACAGAGATAAGTGTACACTTAGCTTCATTTTCTATTCAGCCAAAACTATAATCTATAGAGACCCGCAAGCTTTATTTACAGATGACAATGCTTTAAGAACGAATATTTTTCACTTTTTGTTAAAGTCTATTGAAGGAATTCCTTTTATTTTACTCGAAGTCAGGCTGCTTGTAGAGGTTGCGTTCTACGGAAGACTATACAGAAAACATTTCCAACAAACCTTTTGTGTTTGTAAAATTGAAAGGAAAAAAATTAAAAAATGCAGCAATGTAGATGTTTTCATTTTGTGAATAATTCATCCGGACAAACGGGCATATTTCCACGTTGTGACCCGCATAAAGAGACAACCATGTCGAAGTAGATAAAAAACTGCAAACACAACACTTATACTGCAGCCGGACAAAAATCCGCCAAATGGAACCTCAGGGACCGCTTTCAAATAAGAGAAATACTCGAAACTGCGTACGTTCCCGATTTCAATGAAAAAGTTCGCCGGCAACTTTCTGCTGCACGAACGTCGGATTTGTGTAAATTTGGTTTTCGTTACTCCGTAGAATGTACGAGATATTTATTTTTAATATCTTGAAACGCAAGCTCGGCAGCTTAGCCTTATAATGTTATTAAGGACGATGACGGCGTATGCTAGAGTTAATATGGAAGACATATAAGACAAGTTTTAAATTGAAAAGCCCGACGTACATGACGTATATATTTACCTCAAGTTGGTATTAAAGTGCACCAGAGCGGCATATTGCTCTCTGTAAACCAAACTTGATCAACTTTGTCAGAGATATTAATATCGCCGTGATGTTTGTTTATTCGTAGTTTGTTAGGTTTCTGAAATTAAATCATGTAAAAGAAGTTTAAATGTTTATTAAAAATTACCAAATAAAGTTATTTTAACTTTTCTTTTCTTAACTTCTTTGTGTATATATTTCTATATTGTCTGGTTGTTGTGTTATATTATATAAGACACATGACGTGGCTTCCTTTAATCAAGATCTTAATCAGCTTCAGAAACATACGTGTTCTGATTAAATAATATTTGATTTTCTTACATGTTTCCGTATGCGTGACTTATAAGTCTTGCGATATTCATTAGTAGCTATTATATACAACTTTGTCTATCTATACCCACAAATATTTTAGGGTTTAAACCTTTCTATACGTATCTCTTTTTCCCCTGAACTGATTTCCATTACTTACAAGCTAACAAAAAATATGTAATTAAAACAGACAAGTATTAAAATAAGTTCTTAAGTTCTTTGGCATTTTACATTCTTATATATTAACTATGGAGACGGGCGTTTTTCCGGTAAGATTTAGTTTAAGTTTCCCGTAAATCCACTTCTTCCAGTAGAAAACACACATTATTATTTTTATGTTTTTGTTTGCTTGTCGCGGATCTTAGCTAAGTAAAAGTTCTAACTGTCTACATAGTAATGGATTTCCGTAAAGTAACGCCTGATTCCATTAATCATTCAGAATTCAGCTTACCTGTGATCCGCAGAATTAAATGCAAAACTCGGTAAATGCCCACTATTGTTTTAGTCGTGAACTCGTGGACAGGTGCAATAATTTTCCTTTCAACTACGTGATATTGCGTGCGAATATCTCGAACATTTTTCGCGTGTTTCGGTTCAATTCATGCGTGCACAATGCAGCTTAATGAACGCATTGCGAAGTCACGTGCCCTGTCCCTTGGGCATGCATTATATTACGAGGGGAGTTGCATTCCCTTTAGCTATATTATTCCAGTTTTAGATGCACAATGGAGTTTTTTCTATCATACCGACGTTTTTTATCGACAGAAATGCAAAAGTGGAACGCCGTAAGTTCAACCAAGCTCACTGTGCATTCCGTTGTAGTTGAAACGATTATCTGACAACAAAATAAAGCTCAGGTGTAAATTATTACATATTTTTTTTTCTTTATTTATTTATATATGAAACATAAACAGGAGTCACAAAGATAACATTAAACTAATCGATTCTTACAACATATTAAAATGTAACGCTAATCGCGGATCAACACAATATTAACATGCAGTAAAGCCAGACTGGAAAATATTAGAAATTATGAAACAACTTACAGGCTAGAATACAGATTTGTAATGTGTAGATATAACGTTATGAAATATTTAGTAGCTAGCATGTTAACTCTTTCTCATTTTATTTTATTTCCATTACTGATATTGGCCTGTTCTAAAGAAAGATCTACATCGAATATGGGATGGTTGCCGGATGGATTGCGATCACCACCCCTTGTAGGAATCCGCATCGCCATAGGCGTTATAAATATGTTGACGGTTTTAGTGGACATATACGCAGCTCTTGAATACTCCTATGTATGTAAAGATTGGTTATTGGATTAGATGGAGCGGATTATAGATTAGATATATTATTAGAGACGTGTGGTGGGAATGAAATTTTTTCGCAGGGCGGATAGTCCAATTTCAACACCTATTGTGTTTTTACTTACGAGTATATATTGTATGATCGTTATAACAGACCTGTTTTCAGTAAACTTAGTGTGTTATTCGTGGTTCGGCTTATGATCTGATCAACTTGTTACATCGACTAAAATTCGTTATGTCGGTGCACGGAGAATCAACAGGAGATATTGCATTGTTAGTTTGCATGCAACACGCCTTTAAATATGCTATGGGCTTGCTGGTGATTTCTCTCGTATTTCCCAGAAGGTATCACAATCAACCCACACGTGTAGTAAAACATTGTATCTACATTTTGATGGCTTCGATATTCGGTTGCATAGTTACTGCAACCGAATATTTGCTCAATCATAGTACTATGGAATATATACATAATTCAAATTATTGCCTTGCACAATTCTAACATGGAGAAATAGTTATGGCTTTATGCCGTTATGCCGGGATCTTCACATTAAAAATAAAGTTATTTGGAGATGCAATCACACCGTCAACTTGAAATTTTCTCGGTAACCCAACACAATAATTTGAATTATACCGAAAAACTCTTCAGAGTACTCCCCATGGTAAAAACGATAAAAGATACTGAGAGATGAGATATCCCTCCGCAGTTCTAAAGCATCTAGCCGGTCGGTGAGATCTTGGTCATCGACTATATGAATTGTCCAACATTGTATGCATTCAAGGGGAAGAAGCTGATACGAGAGCTCAGAGATGAGAACAGTATTCCATGTGCTGCCTGATTTGTGCCTTGTAAAGTTGGAGGCGTTGAGTCGGGTTGAAATACTGTCTCGCTCCACCAAGTACACCTAGCTTCTTAGAGGTCAGTTTGGCCTTATCTTCCACTAAACTGAACGTCATTCGAAATTCCGACGCTAAGGATTCCGATATAGGGCTTAGTATCAAGGGAGTTTCTTCAAAAAGACGAGATACGGCAAAAAGACTCCTTTTTTAGTGGTAAACGCGCAAATTTGTCTTTTTGTGGTTAAATTAGACTAAGTTAGTAAGTAAGTAAACTTAATTAACTCATCGATGTGTGCCCGAGAAATGTTGGGACAGCCGAAGTATAAAGCATCCCCCGTGCTACCGTCTGCAAAACAACGCATGCTGCTGATTTGCAACTTATCGTTGATGTGCAGAAGAAATAGTATTGGGGATACCACACAGCCTCGTGGGACACCAGCATTCACTGGCTTCAGGTTAGAGCAAAACCCGTATAAGTAACTGAATTTCATGCTTCACCTTTGAGCTGCTGAATTAGTTACCAACCTTCACTAGCCGGAGAGGCACTCTAAGAAGTGGAATATTAATCTATATGAACTTACATCTGATTTTAATGAAACCCTAATATCTGCAGCTGACAACGTTGTTACATAAAGCAGTTGCCACTTAATCTTGGATAACTTAGAATATCTTAAGTTTAATATCCCATGAACATGCTGCCAACTCAAAGGTTATTCTAAATCAATGGTTTTGTAATGCAGAGAGGGTCTCGTCTAGACTAGATGACGGTTCGAAATCTGAAGCGAGCAGTTAATGACATGCCTTTGCAATTTGCTTAGCTCACAGACCGCCTGCAGTGTTCCTTTGGACTTACACTACCTTGATTGTGTGTGTTAGTTTCGCCGGTACAATAATATTGCTCCGAGAATATATACATATTTATAGATTACTTACAGACAGAGGCAAACTATATGACTTTTATCAGTAGCAACAAAAAACAAACAGTACCTTGATACTTGTTGTTGTTACCTTGATTCCCACGAGCTTGGTTATATAATTTTCTTTAAACTTCAGTCATGAACTTGAAGGTTGTTCATTAATATGCAACAACGATGAATTTTCTGGAGTAGACCTGCCCTTGTATCCGAAAGCTTTATGTGTATGTTTTGTGATGTACTTTAAAAAGGTTGTACCTATTGTTTTATTAAACAGAGGAACAGAGGAGAACAACACAAAATGCACCAATGTTCACAATATGTGATGTATGTTCGTGTGAAGTGACGAAATATTCGTTTATAAGCACTAATTTTTTTGAACATTTCCTTCATCATTTTTAATAAACCTTTCTTCCTTTTTGCTTAATTTTAAGTGCGTAAATTCTTATATCGCATCCATTAGTATTTAACATTAATTATAACTTAACTAATTGATTAATTTCGAACTATACGAAATATTTGTTTGCTAGTAGATTCTGATAATTTCTACTCTGTGCAAATGTTCTGTTTTAATAAAGTCCTGCAAAGGCTTGTCTTTGAGACACGGTGCGTTTGTCCGCTTGTATATATGTAACTTGTTAATGGCAACCGCTTTATTATACCATCTGTTTAAAGTATATTACTTTGCCTTGTGCAATATATTATGTACATTATGAATTATATATATATATATATATATATATATATATATATATATATATATATATATATATATATATATATATATATATATATATATACGATAGAATATTGGATCTTAAGAAGAATCATGTTCATTTTTCAAAAACTTACTTCTCTAAATACCTCTTGTTATACAGATGTCTATCGATGGCATTAATATTCCATCAAGCTTGCTGATTGAGTTTGTACATATAAAAGTTTATGTGCTCCAGAATAAGAAAGAGTAATCCTTTTAGATAATTGTCATTTTTTCTATCCGTTTAATAGCAACACACTCTAAATCCGATACTTAGGACTGCGACCACTCTGGCTATAGTGAAAACAATTAAGAAGAGAGAGAAGACAAAATCTAGACATGATTACATGACAAAGTATGGCATTTAAAAATTAAAAGCTGTGCCCTGTAACATAAACTTTTTTTTAACTATTTAATGTTATTTTCTCTAATTATTTTTTAAATTAATTATTTATTGTTCTTAATGTCTTTCCGAACCGATGCGACATTGGCACCTTCAAAAAATCTTCGATTTGTTCACTCAGTTCAATTGGTCACATTTTCGAAGAACCGACAATCGCTGGAGTAAACGAAGTTAGATTGGGGACCGCGTTTTGACAAACATAGTGTGGGACGCATCTTGGCTGCGCAGAATAGCTGGCGGGATCTGAAACCATAATCTGATGATGATTAAAAAGATACTGAAATAATATGATCGTATTAGATGTTAATAAAGAAAATATTATGAAGTTATTATGATATTCTAGAAATTGTTTCTTACATAACACAGCAGAAAATGTTATGCATTTTATGATTAAACGTCACGACGTACAGTAACAGTGGCTGTACCATGTACTGCATTCAGGTACCATCACACTGTTTCTTATTATTTCAACTCCTTCTGCTTCTTGTGCCTACTCAAGATTGAGTCAGCTCAAGAGCAAATCCATATTATTTTCTTCATGCACTTGCACTACTCATAAACCAAATAACGAGAACAGAATAACATCATCGACAATTTCATTTTAAGTCTAAAAAGACCGTCCCTGACCAATTTCTTTAATTTGCAAAACGGTCATAAGATTTGTATACAACTTTGATATTTTTATTTATCTAATTATCTCTTTATTTATTTCCAGGTATGTATTTAATCATCCTACATGGCTCTATATGATATAAGGTACTGTATTTTAGTTCTAATTTTAGGGAAAAAAATGTTGGTGGTATAACACAGCCAATTCTTCTTTTTAAATCACTTGTTTTGACATAGTTAATTAATAGATTACTTTATTTTTCTTAGTTATTAAAAGTTGGGAAAATATTAATTATAAGTGGCTTTTTTTTAAAAAAAATAATATTATCTATGAAATTCCAATGGAATTTAAAAATTCCCACAGATTCCCATATCTTGGTTCTTACTGTTAAACCCTAGGCAATTAAAACTATAAAAATACGATAGCCACAATATTTAAGAGGTGGGGCTGATTGTTTAATCACTTGAATTTGACCTACGTGATAGGAAAACGCTGGTATGTGTGAAAGGGACGTACATACTTCACATTCCGGTACCCTTAATAAACAATGAGATAATTAAGCGGAGAGCGTCGGCAGTATTACTGACGTCCACAGATGGGTCGTACGTCACGATGTACAGTCGGAAAATTTGAAATAAAAACGCCTTTGCTTCCTTTTAAAGGCGAAGTAAAATAATATTTACAAACAGGTATTCTTCTTCGTTTATATCAATTAGCTATAATTATTATGTCGGTATCCTTGTATTAATGACAAATATTGAATTGTACTTAGTCGGTATATCATGTTATGTTATGATGAAACGGTGGTCTTCCTAACAAAAACTCACTATGGCCTTTTCCGATTCGCTTAAAAGTCACGATACACGCATTTATCGATATGTTATATATTATTCACCCACTCGAAGGCCACAAAACTCATTGTATCGTGTTATCTAGTTTATTAGCAACAACAAACAGACACTCATAGAACTCTAGTGCCGTTATTATAAACTCGAGATTAACATATACAAAGCCCGGTGCTCAGAGCGGGGTGTCAAATTACCGATAAGAATAAAATATCGCGGCTTTACTTGTTATTTCATATCATCTTACTTCTACGTCTTAATCGAATCACATATATAATATGCCACTAATTAAACAATATTATATAATTAATAATATTTTTCGTATGAGGTAATAGTTGCATGCATTTTTAAATAATATTATGTTGTGATTGATTGTATGATGTCTAACACTCTGTCTCTGCACTCGCATGTGCAAAGACCTAAAATGAGTCTTGGCCTCCACCAATAAGAGTTGCCACTTGGAATGAATTTGCGCCACTATCTGCCAGTCTTCAACTTGGAGCTCCTTCAGGTCTCTAGTTGCCTTGAAACAAGAGGCGAGGAAAATTGGTCTACGAGTGAATGTCGACAAAACAGAGTACATACATACATATGCGTCGTTACAAAAATAATTTGTTGTGTAAATAATTCTTTCAATTTAAATTGTAGATAATTTATAAAGGATAAAATATTTATATAATGGGTCAGTTCGTTTTAACAATATAACTGATAGTAAGATGACAAAAGATTATGAAAATAAATATAAAAAGGCAATGGCACACATATACATATGTATAACGAAAGAAAACTACTTAATGGTGATACAATAGACTCTTGGATTGGTACGGTCAAATAGAAAAAGCCTCGTACATAATATTTTATTTCAATTTGCGATACAAATGACGAAAATAATAATAATACATCATAAAAATTATATTAATAAATAATAATATTAATTACCTGCATGGCATTTTTCATTTGAAATAGTGGAATAGTATTATTGAACGATACTGCCCTTTCCACTTTTTGGAAGAATATACATCAACCCACCGCGCTTATCCAAGACAAAATGGCCGTACATATATTGAGCCCGATACGGGAATTGAATCAATTAGAACAATGAGTCAATCAAGTCGTCAGCTCAAACTTATCTGTTAGATGTATGTTTTTTTATTTGATTTTCGAAAAATATGCAAAGTGTACGTATCGACATCGTCAACTGTACACTTGAATTCAAACATCACACTAGCCCTACACACCAATTAGAATAATCGCGAAGCTCTAATATTGTTCGGAATTGCTGTGAAAATTCAAAACGGCCCATGATTTTCGTTTACGTTATGTGAATTTTATGGTTCTCGTCCGGCGTTATTTCGGGAGGGGAAACATATTTGAATTGTTTATTTATGGTAATAAATAAAAAGCTAAACTGTTGATGAACATCCACACCGTGGATTTAGTTACAGCAAGGCCAGTAACGTCTCTGTAATGCATCTCATGTAGCAGACGGTAATGAGATTGCTTTCCATCAGGCGACACGTTCATTCTTTTGACTTCCTATCCCATAAAAAAGCCGTTTATGAGCCCTAATTTTTCATAATTGTTATTAAACTGCTACATAACCCTTTGTAATGCTTTTATTTTAAAAATAAAAACCCAAAATCGGTAATTCTGGTTGAATTTAACGCGTAACAAACAGATTACGTGCTGTAACAAATGAATTTTTTTTCATCCCGCATCCGTACTTAATAACAAATAAAATCTCTTAAAACCCCTTAAGAATTTATTTCGAAATATTATAATTTAATTATTATTTAAAAAGAGGGTCGTTTCATATCGATGGGTTAATTTCCATGAGTTATTTGCATCGAGTCAAAGGCAAACTGACTTAATTCCTCAGCGCTGACATCTGCATACAAATGGATGTAATTTCGCACAGTGACAGCCCTGAGGCGCGCGCCAGACAAATGTTAGGCTAGGGTTGCGAAATTTCGAGTTGCTGTGGGACTTCGTATAGACTGCGTAGTGGATTACACACTGATTACACGTGGACATGACACATACGCGGAAGTGATAATAAAATCCATTTTTCTAAAATATTAACTTTAATATCGTCTGTATTCTTACATAATTAAATAAGTAATATTAATTTAATTTGAAAATTCTATTTGTTACAATCCACTTCAGAAATCGATTACTAATTGCGCGCTTTATGTGCATTTCGTTTAATTAATAAAAAATATTGATTCATTCAAAAAGCAACCATAGACTAATAAAATCGTCAAAAATGAAAGATATCAAGAAAAAAAAAAATATAAATATATAATATAAATAAATCAAAGACATAAATATATATATATATAAATAAAACACGCGCGAAAATCTGCCAACTGTGGTTGGCAAAAGCGCAGCACTTAGTAGTTATAGCCACGGTATAGCAAATAGGCTGGCTTGACCCGCACATAATATCAACGTCTAGTGGTAGCAGTCTACTCTGTTACTTACTACGTTTCGTAGGGCGAGTGTACGGTCGATGGTGGATCCGAAGCTCAGTTACTTTCCCCCTCCCTGTAATTCCTTCTTCCCTCTAAAAATGCAAGCTATGTTGCTTGTTCCTATTTTTTTAAAAGCTTATATACATATAATTCTGATGTTGTGCATGGGACTCCCCGATTTCTTATACATATGCAATACCCGATGCGGGAATTCAACCCGCGACTATTATCCACACAGGTTGTAACTTGGCTACTGAGATTCATCATTATTATGTTTGAACATTGAAATGTTGATGAACAATAAAAAATTGACATAAAAGTTGGTTTATCGAATAATTTAAAAAATATAACGTTAAAATTAGAAACGAGATTTAACTTCCTCTTAATCAACATTACGTCGGTTGGAAAATTTTCTAAAGTTAGAAGTATGATTTGGGCTCGATGAAATAATCCGCCCTGCCAGTGTGGTTATGCCCGAAGCACTTCCGTTTCGGGGACGGAATGGATTCGTTTTGTGTTTTATGCGCTAATGAACGATGCCTGCGTATTTTTACAAAGAACCGAGAGCTAATTAAAAGGTTGCGTTTGAACGAGTGGGGGCGAACTTTTCCATGAAGGCATTTTCTATGGTGACAAATGTAAATGTTATTTTAGATTTTTTTACTTTTGTTGCGATATGAGTTCCGGTTTTTGTTACGAATATTTCACTGATAGATACAAAGGAATATTTTCACTGATACTTCACTTTGATCTTTTTGGTATTCTGTTTTAAATATATTGAACATCCAGTTACAAATTCTTTCACATATTTTACTATAAGCTACTAAATTCCCAAGGTTTCGATAGTATTCGCTATCGAATATAGTCAAATATTCGCTTATCAAAGGCAACATTCTTTAAAAGGGTGGAAGCCACGCATGCAGGCAGTTTTTAACCTTCTTCATTCATAAAAAAGAATTCAAAAGTGAATAATTTATAAAAAGCTTTAGCCTTTTTTAGTCTCTGTGGAATTATATCGTATCGTATAAGTATGTGATATACTACTCAGCATATTTTTTTTCAAATAAAATGGAAGAATATCCACACCATTAACATTACTAAAATTATTGTTAATCACATTAATTAAATTATAGTTATGACGATTTAATTGGTAGTTACCGCTTGCATCCTCCTCCTCTTAGTTACACGTGGAGTTTAAAGTTTTAGCATTTTAAGTTAATGTATGTATGTGGTGCTACAAAGGTTAAGACTCATACTCTCTTGTCACTAGATTTCACACTTAGTTGACCCCCTCCCACCTCTTAACGTGTGACGTAATTTATGGATGGCCCTTACAATGTTAATGTTTGATATCGTTGAATGTTTAAACTGTTTCATGCTTATAAGTACTAGGTATGTCACTTGATGGAAAGTAGGTCAACGTCGCCCATAGACACTGTAATCATCACCGAAGAAGCGTTGTCGGGGTTTAAGAAAGGAGCAGGCTTATTTTTAAGGTCAATGTCGTATCGATTAGGAAATACCGTAGTTAATGTCACAGAGCAGTGAAGCGTAACAAAATCAGGTGACACGCTTGCTTGTTTCCTTTCCTTTCCCATAAAAAAAAACAAAATAAAACTCTTGAGAAGAATGTACTGTACTCGTCATTATCATCCTTTTCAGTAACAAACCGTATACTAAGATTTAACATCTAGCTTATTTCATTTATTTCCTTTTTTCAAATTGTTATTTGCGGCTATGAGTAAATTTTAAGTGGCAATAAGTCGTGTGGCAAGGGCAACTTGTCCTCTTGTACTATCACGAACAAAAGTAATAAAATCCATTTTCCCAGCTATTCGATTTAAAGCTCTCGTTTAAATCAATAGCTGTTCATGTTGAGGTTTTATTGGTTTTTCATTTCTCATATTGTGTGTCCCTTGGTCAGGCAACTTTATATTGGTTTACTTGTAAGAGGGAACTAAATATAGTAGTTTTTGTTTTGCTTATAAAAATGAACATTTTATCTAGTTTCTTATTAAAATCAGCAGTTCCCAAAATTAGCACAAAATGAAAGAACTATTTCAACATAACCGATACATATATGTACATACTTTTGTTTGTACATATTGGTACACAAATATGTACATATTTATTTTACCATGCAATTTTCATTAGCAATATTTTTTTAATAAGTTAAAATTTATCGCATAAAAAATCTTATCTTTCAGCCCACATAACGTTTTATAGTGACCAAGTATGTATATATTAAATCCACACTACAGCTCCATAAGAATGCATTCATGTGCTACTAAATAGTAGGTTACAAATTTTTGTATCTGTTTATTAGTGCAAGCAAACTTCTTGTTATGGGATAAAATCGAAACTTTCTAATGAGCTGCCTACATCCCTTTCAACGTTTGATATAACGAAGTTGGCGAACGCAATGATCAACTTTAGCTTTCATTACGGCAAAGTTCCATTGCACAGTAACGCTGAAAGCAAATAGAACTTCATCGTATTCACGGCAATATACTCATCCAATTACATTTAACAAGGTTGTAAATCTCGGGCCCACTCAAAGGGAATGGAACTATGTCATAATAAAATTCAGTACGATGATTCTTGCGTGAGAAGCGTAAACTTGTGTCAACTAGTAAATGAGATAGGGTAGCATCTGAGTTATTTTTAGTATGGACTTGTGACTGTGCCGTACTATTTTGTTTTTATTGCAACGGCGTCATTGGAAAAGTAATTAAGTTTTGCGTATTAATAAATGGAAATTGTGCACTCGAAAATAATTTTCATATATGTAGTGATGTTGCGAATCACATTCACATCAGTAAACTTTAATTTACGCCAGCGAAATTATGAAGTTTACCAAAAAGTAATTGAACCGTAAATATACATGTCTGTCTGAAATGATGAGCGATAATTGCACATGATAATTAGTGCAACCAGTTAAAAAAAGATAGCTATTATATATAACGATTCGTGCCGAAATTTCGAACTCATCTAACGCCTAAGTAAGTATATTGAAGTTTTTTTTTATAGTATAGAAAGCTAAGTTTGAGTGGTAACTCAGACGCCGGTTTTCTGCGGGAGTGTGGTACTTTTCATACAAATTATGCGACCGCCAACCACACAGAGTCTAAGTGGAACTGAAAAACGATATCGCTACAGCGTCCACGTGAAGCATAACTAATAAGACTGGTAAACATGTTTGAACCGGGTCAGAACGTTCCCTCTATCACGAAACGTGCGGTTGTCCGTTACGTCACTACAGTAATGGGGCAGCCATTCACGACGACCCACATCTCGGAGACTCATTAGGACAAGTGGGCGTTCATACACCATTCCGGTAGCGAACAGATGAATTGACATAAATAAGATATATATAGACCACCAACATACATACAAATGAGAAAAAAATTCTGTGTAGAGTCACATAGGTCTACGACTACTAGAAAACAGTAGAGTTGGAAATTACTGGTTTTGAGTGATCTGATACATTTTTTCAGAAATTCTAGTTCTTTTGGGTTTGGTAGTAAGTATACAAGTTGGAGTAGACGAGTGCTGGAGTGGAGACCGCGACTCGGCAAACGTAGTGTGGGACGCTCTCCTGCTAGATGGAGCGACGATCTGCGCAAGGCGGCTGGCAGAGACTGGATGCGTGTAGCCGAAGATCGGGCTAGGTGGCGCGCCTTTGGTGAGGCCTATGTCCAGCAGTGGACTGCCGCAGGCTGATATTGATATTGGTAAATTTTCGGTTTACTACTTTTTTTTTGTGTCGTTATCTAGTTGTCCGAGTCATGGACTTGTCACGCTTGTTAGATGATCTACCTTTGCTAGAGTGAATTTCGCGTCGTGACAAACGTGTTGTCGAACGCCCCCGGCTAGACAGTGCGACGATCGCACATGTGTTGATGATGATATATAAGTGAGTAGATTATTAAATAGATATGTATTGATTCTTACTTAAATATATTTCATATTGCCATTTACGTCAAAATTTAATGCATCGGCCATGTGCATCGAAAATTTGATGTGAAAGTATACTCTCGGGAATTCATTAGTGATGTGTCGATAAGCCCTGTGGGGGATTAACTGTGTAAATTTACCGAATGACGCTATGTTAAATAGTCAGCATTAGAATATTTAACTATTGGTGGAACTAAATTGTATGTTCCATAATGTTCTATAATATTTATTTCGCGCAATATAACATATGTTTTAACCATCGATTTATTTACTTTTATCACATCTTTCTTTGAGTAATATTAATCCATAAACTATGAATATTTTAAACATATTAATTGTTATTTTTCATCGAAACTTTTAATAAAATCTATCATGAAATTATTTCTATCTCTTCATTCTTTTCATTAATCTATATACTATATTAGGTTATGTCGGAGAACCAGAGTCTCCAAACACTCCAAGTTAGTAGCAAACTGAAGTGGTAATGGGATGGATATGTTTGTCGGAGAATCGACCACCGTTGAAGTAGTTAAGTGTTAGAGTGGCAACCATGTCTCGGTAGCATTTACAGTGTGAGACGTCCTCCAACTAGATGAAGTGAATTTGCATAAGGTGGCCGGCAAATAGTAGATGCGTGTAGCTAAAGATCGGTTAAGTGGCGCGACTGAGTGGTGATTGTTTGTATTAAGTAACTAAGTTATCCATACATAATATATTTATCTTTTTGTGATGTATGCAAATTGGAACATCATTTGAAAGTTAAAAAGTATCTTTAATTGTCTTTTTTCCGACTTTTATCAAAATATTTGTGTCAAATATTTGTACGTGAAGTTCAAATTTCTCCCATCATAAGAGAGACACGTGGCTCTATTAATAGTATACCAGCTTAAATCTACAGCATTCACGAGTAGTTTCCAATACCAAGCAACACAATGCTGGCACAATATACCTCCTCCATAAAGTTTTCTTAAAAATTTACGTTTAAATAAATTATAAGGCTATGTTTTTTAATAATCAAACATGTTAAATTCTAACAGTCAGATTTCAGCAATATTGGTAGTGTCACCACCATCACAGCAGGTTTATATGTGGGTCGATCTCAATTATATATATGGGAATCGTGTTAATAAAATTGTGCTGCACTGCATCTCCGTGGGGGTGGGCAGTGGCAGAAAATCAGTTTAATTTCTCAACGAGTTGAGGTTTAGACTGAGCAAGCGCCCATTTCCATCTGTATGTAATGTGAATTGATATGAGATATGTAATAAATTAAAATGTATACCGCAGAAGGAAATAAATTTATCTATGTATCTATCTATCTAAATTCGAAACGTTCGTATTCTTACTAATTCTTAAAAATTCGTTCCATTGAATCCTTACGGTCATACCTCTATAGAATATGTCTGTATACTTTTTTAGTTAAGGGCTTCTATCGATTATTGGACTATTGATGTGAAACATTTTTTAATATAACTTATCGTAAAAAAAATGAGGGGCTCAGACGCAAGTATTCCATGTGTACTTAAATAAGCAACAAGTCTATTCTTTGCAATTGACACTTGTGATTTCTCTTAATTTTGTCATGGATAAAAAACTAAACTTTGCTGGCTCAGAGACCCGAAACGGATCTTGGTCTCCGAAAAATACAGAATTCAACATAATTATGAGTCGGCACAGTCTCGAAAAAGACGATTCATACCCCGTATAGCTGGTACTGCCGTCTGAAATATATAAATTGCTATATAAATTAAACGTTTATTCGCTTAATACCCCATTGTGTACTTTATCACCGGTGATTATTTAATATTGCCTTTCATAAATAAGACTTAAGAACATTCTGTATGCCTCTTTATTTTTTGTATAGAAAAGTTATGCAAATGTGCTACCTAATCAACTAATGGCAAATACATAATCACCACCGCCCATGGACATCTGCACCAGGGGAAATATTAAGGATATTTTGAGGGGAAATGCGGGTAAGATAATCAAGTGGGAGGTGTGTGATACTTATATCAGCGTGATTAGTTTCAAATGTCAAGACTAAACGAAAAAAGGGAGATTTTAAAACTATTGTCCAAACGTGGATCACCTATGAAAGATAAAAAACTGTGCCGTGCTGTGCGTGTGCATTTTTAATTGCGTATTTCTTTTGGCATGGCAAGGCTAATGCCTTGCCATGCCAAACGCGGCTGTAATCAGCCGCGGGTGGGCCTGAGCCTGGTTTAGTAAATTTTTCCAGTCGGATCTTAGTTTTTCTTTTTCTCTCGAGCTCTGCGATTCTCGAGATCTGCGATTGACTTGATTTCGTTTTGTCGTATTTTTCATGTGGTGGCAGAATTTTTAATTTTTATCGGTTCTCTTTATGTCGCAATGTTTTTTTCTTTGATAATAAAAAAACGACCAAATTAGCTGAGTGGCAAATTTACCGCTTTCGGAGCCAGTGGTCGCGTGTTCAACTTCCGCATTAGGGTAAATACGTAGATCATAAAAATCACCGTACTTATACCGTATCGAAATAAGTACGGATTAGCGGTATTTTTGTTATAGCTTGCATGTCCCGCTAATATGCCTTGAATAAGCGTAGTGGATTTGTGTCCATTTTTCCAGAGGTGAAAACTAGCAGTCGGATATATGTGTTACATGAAAATCATAGAAAAAGGATTTTACCTTTCGAAAAATGTTTTAAAATATTTCATTGTACACTTGATTTTAATTTGCACAATCGGCTGCGTATACACATCAACCGCCGTAAAGTGCGACCATAAATGCTTTGTTATTGTTGTTTTTACGACTATGTAAGAGAGGTTATTCATAACTCAGTGCCAGCTGCGCGAACCTAGTATATTTATCGTTACTAAGATTATTTTTTTATTATCTTTTGTCAATTTTCTAAACTTCAAACTACATAAAATGATTGCCGTAGCAACGTGACAGCAATAATCATAATCGAAATAAAAAAATTATAATCTAAAACATAAAAGCAAAGCTATTACATTATCTTGATAAGGGTGGCCTTAAAGATTTACTGAGAGATATATTTTATCTGGAAATCAAATAGCCTCGCGTAAAGAGTAAGTATTGTCAATCGACAATAAGAGGCAGGAATTTTTGGTACCTGTATATTATATTAATCTAATAAATTTGCACTTAAATCCCTCTTAAATGCAAATTTATAAAACTAATAAAGTGAAAGAGATAATAAATACGCACATTATATTTTAAGTACACATTTGTTTATTTATCAGACTTATTATTGTAAAAAAAGGTGTCATAAATAAACTTTTCTATTTCTATAAAATTATTAAAACTCTCTATAAAATTATGACCATCACAAGAGTAAGAAGTGTGTAAGTCAAATATTGTACGAAGTTCCCCAGTGTTATGATTAGAGAGAAGCTGAGTGCGGGTCGCCGCGGGGTACTGAAGGATTATGCAAATCTACGAAAATCCGGGTGCTCGTCGCAACTCCGGATGCGAAGCTAAGTGGGTGTCCGTACGGACATGGTAACGACAAAACTTGTTCTGCGCGTTACTTGGGCCGTTTCGATTCCAAATTGTGAAACGATGATATTTTAAAATTTGCGGTCATCCGTGGCGGCGTCGCATCTCCCAAACTGTCCCATGCACGCTCGTCGCTTTACCACAAAAATATTACTTTTCCTAGTTTAAAAGTTGAAATATGTGTATATAGAATGTACAGAATTTAAGTTTTCTTTTTTTAAGTCATCAACAGTTGAGTAATGGCGAAATGTGTATATTAAGGATAATTAATGTACAACCTCGGAGTCAATTAATCATCATCGTCATCAATAAGCCACCATCAACAACCCGCGGCAATCCACTGGTTAACAAACAAAAAAGACATTTTAAAAATATTTAACAAAGGTCTCCCCAAGAAACCTCACCGAGCGCGATTTTCGGCTTCACGCATCGAGTTTATACCAGCCATTCATCTTCAGAATCACTCATCGATGGGACGAGGGATGGGATTCCATCTCTACCATTTCGATAACTGAAGATTTATTACGGCGTGTTTTGCGTTTTCATTTTCTGTCTATAACGCTATATTATAAAGTGTACAACATCGTAAGCATTATAAAAAATGCTATCGGCCTTTGAGAAATGTGCAGATTTGGTTTTGATGATTCCAATGTCGTATCGGTTCGGAAATGACCCTAAAGATAGCTGATTCCACAAGGTATATATATACATAGACCATGAAAATAAACTTTTGGAAAAAGTGCATGTAGTACTGCATCTCTTTGGAATGTATTATATAAATACTAAGTACTATCTGTAACCTTCAAAACTAATGAAAAGGGTTTACTTTGATTGAATTTCAATTTATATTCTCACAATTTATGTAACCGTCTCTTTTCACAATAAAAAGAGAAAACTTAAAACTTCAAAGACATTTGAAACGGTTTCTGTGAAAATGAGGTTTTCGTCTCGAGTTATAATTGAAATTTTATGTTAATTATAGAATTGCTTTTAAAGGTTACCAATCACGTTCTTCAAATAAACTATTTTTCATCTTCATTTCAACATTATAAAAGCCTTAAAAGCTTAAAGATTTTTGAGACTTAAAACTCTCTATTTAAACTCTTCAATTTACAATTTAATTCTAATTATTTGTACTTTTTTTGACCGATTGGCTCGGTGGCCGGGCCCTCTGCACGCCGAGTCAATGGTCGCGGATTCGATCCCCGTATTGGAATAAATATATGTATGGATTACATATATTTATTCCGAGTCTGGTAACCCCGCGGTAAATTGTATTTTTGGCAATTTTACCGGTAGCATGAAAATGGCTGGTGCATTGGGGTGATTTACCCCATATATCATCACCCCCATATCATCCTCTATCTCCGGTTCTCCATTTCAGGGCATACGCCTTGTCCAAAGCGTGCTTGTTCCGCTATGCTCTCCATCCAGTTTATCGTCATATTATGCCGAGGAGTGCCCAATACTACGTTTTCCAAAACGCCGTCTCCACTCTAACACTTATCCACTCAAACCATTGTCGATTCTCTCTGTGATCAGCCTTCTTCTTGCTTCTTCTTCAACTTCAGTTAGTCTAGAACTTCAGTTTGCGAGTTCGATGAGCCATCAGTGACTGGATCTCCGCCGGATTTTTTCATTCCGAATCATATTCACTGGGGAAACGAGTATAGCCTTTATCATAGGTCTCTAAACCTCTTTGAACTGTAAGTGTCTACGTTCCGGCATCGTAATAAATTAAAGACAGATTACACTCAAATGTGATAAATTATTGAGAGTTAGTCAGAACCGCACCGTCATCTTCCCGTCTTCTTTTATCTCCGTCCCAGGCAGGCAACATATCTGCATTGTCCCTGGTTATACATAATTGGCAGTAATTACTTATTAGCATTTGTCAATTTATCATTTTTATATGGAAAAAGGAGGAAAAGAGTATGAGGGTCGCCTGCTAGTGAGTAACAACCCCAATGTATATCTACATACACTTTCACTTGGGGAGAACTATCTCTAGCCCTGGAATATCGCACGCTGATGTTAATATACGTAATTGCCGAAACCATTAAAAGCGTGCGTTATAATTAAATTTCGCAGCGGGCTGATGGGCTATATTTTTTTTAAAAGATACATACAATCTGGCAAAATTTGGAACATGTTATGAGAGACAGTAATTAATAAAATGTAAAATATTTTACTACTAACGTAAAATATATTTATATTTGGCACAAAACTCGACATTTTATTATTAACTAAGAAAAAAGACGTTTACACTTTGGCGTACTAACTTTCACTGAAGTTTTAACTTATATAACTCACCCGACATAACTTTCTTGGTATAATGCATCTATTACCTTCGAAGTTTCTCGCATGAAGTCCTGGAAATGCAATTGTTAGAAAATAGCAAGAACTTATTCAAGGTCAGGTAAATATTGAAATAAATTTCTACAAACTTACTTTAATGTTTGTACACAACAGTTTAAGTTTCTAAACGTAACATTATATGAAACAAACGCATACAATATTTTTCTTACAATTTAAAAATTTACATTAACAAATCAATGTATGTACAATCACACGTGAATAACAAAAGCTAATCCCCAAATAACAACACAGGGCGTCCAAGAGTTGCGTAGACGTAATTATTTCAAAATCAACCGCCCCGAGACCGTCCCGATTGATCCTCGAATGAGAGCCGTATCAACTTTGTTCTTTCAGAGGGCTACACTCGTTAGCGATGAATAAATTTTGTCCCATCCGTGCGCACTGAATTGCCTTTGGGTTTAAAAATGACACTTCATTTACAGTTCAGTCCATTTTAACTATTTATTTGAATATATAGAAAGTCTAATGATTAGATAAACCTTTATTCGCTGACCAGAGTATTTACAATTACAATATAATTAAAAAACACTATAAATAACAAATAATTAATAAAATTAATAGTGCCATCAACAATCAGTTTTTATATCAGGTTGTCCTTTGACATAGGCCCCCCTAGTTCCTTCCACGTTCCTCTGTCCTGACTTAAGTTTCTCCATCCCTTTGGTAAATAGTCTTCCCATATCTTTATTTGCCATCCTTTTTGTCTTTTTCCATTCCTGGGATACCATTCCACAATGTCTAGTGCCCACTTTTCTTTTTTTGTCCTCATGATGTGTCCCATTCAGTTCCAATTTAATTTCCTGATTTTTTGGAACACATCAATCACTTCGGTTTTTTCCCTAATTTTGGAGATAGTCCATCGGTCACTTAGCCTTACGTTTAGCATACTTCATGTTACGTTGGCAATTTATTCGTTTTTGATTGTTTTTATTCGTGGCAGTCTAAGTTTGACATTCATGAGTAAGGCATGGACACGTATTTGTAGACTTTAATTTTGACTAACATGGGCAATATTTTATTTCTACTTCTTTCCGAGACCCGTACCGTTTCCTTCTTTTGAATATTGTTCTATTGTAGATACTGTCTGACCTATATATATACATATATATATATATATATATATATATATATATATATATATATATATATATATATATATATATATATATATATATATATATATATATATATATATATATATATATATATATATATATATATATATATATATATATATATATATATATAATTGCTTACTTTAATTACCGCCGTTATCCCAGTTAGATAGATCTAACTAAAATAAGGATCTAGTTTAATTTTATTCATT
Source organism: Baronia brevicornis (assembly GCA_031353405.1). Lineage (NCBI taxonomy): Eukaryota > Metazoa > Arthropoda > Insecta > Lepidoptera > Papilionidae > Baronia > Baronia brevicornis. The sequence continues at coordinate 234,560 of JASFAT010004767.1, forward strand.
ATTAAACCCCTGACAAGACTTTTCTGACCTTAACATTTGTACGTAACTAAGTGATAGATAAATCACTATCAGAATTATCTGAATACAGAATAGATATATAAATAGATACATACATGGAGATATACGTATATAGCACAAATAGCTTTGCCGTTATCAAATGTCATGGTGCTGTTACTAAGGTAAATCCTATCTTCTCGAGAAACCACAATCTAACAGTAGATTGTGAGTTTTTGACTAAAATAAACAAATAAAATTCAGCCAAACGGAATGTTTTGCGCTGAAGCTGTACATCTCTCATTAACAATAAAGATTTACATTTGAACAACGTGCCATATATAGTCCAATCGAATTCACAACAAAGACATTAATGTTTCCAAAGTGTTATATGCAAGAAATTAGTCTTATAAGTAATATTTATTACGCAAACTGTGCGGGGGTAATTATTTAGGAAGAAGCCCCCGTGGCTCGTTTGCTCCCATTATGGGGTGAGTGTATTAGAATGTGCGCGCATGAGTAAACTTCTCCCGTATTTCAGGGAGGGCGTACAGGTAACACAATTAGTACTTTAAAATCTATTTATGCTTGCAAATATATAGCTACGTTCAAATTTATTATTGCTTTTTAACAAAAATGATCGTGCGACCTGACGGTGTTGCCATGTATGCCACATGGCAACACCGTCAGGTCGACATCGGATCGGTCGCTCTAGGTACCGATAGAGCTGAAGCTGGAGAGGAGTGATCGCTGACCTGAGCGCGCTTCGGGTAAGCTTTTGGCGGGAGGCAGCCCAACATCAGATCAGTGGCCGTTCATCATTTCGGAGGCCAAGGCATACTTTGAGTCGTACTGCCAGCGTAGTGGTAGTAGTTTTAAACAAAAAATATAGCCCTTGTTAAATTTGAATAATTTGAGTTAGGTTATATTTATGGTAAACATTCTTAATAGTCTTATTTCCGGATCGGTACGATAATCGGACCTCCTAAATATAAGCCTTCATATTTCTTAATTTCGGCAACTTTTGTATTTTTCGGCAAGTTTCTCTGGTACTGAAGATATGTAGTCTATTCGTGACGTTAATTGTTTTTCATCAGACGACACGCCTGCTCGTTTGCCTTCCTATCTTGTAAAATAAAACATATATTTACGCATCGCTACTTTCTTTCAGTTCAAAGATTCAAGTTCTTCCTTTTTGGGAGTATCACAGAGGACGCTGATACGACCTTTTAGTGGAGGAAACCTTAAACACATATTGACGCATCATTCGTTGCTATATGTATAGACTTTAAATATCAAAATTTATCTCATACATTGATTTCGAAAGATATGATGATAGATACATAACACTTTGTCGGAAATAGATGATTTGATTCCGTTACTCAAGGATATATCCATTTCCCAGACACTGGAAATCCCGACCTTACCTTACCTTCTCCCACTCGCTTATTTGCTCAAGGGCCTAGTAATCTCATTCGTTACTAATATCACGTCCTTCCCGAAATAAATTACACTGCGGTGTACACCAGAATAGCAATGAACTGCCGAGATTGCCAACAGCATCTCTGCTTAATCAAAACCCAGACGTGCTTTACGCGACTAACTCAAATCAAGACTGATTTAAATTAACTTGATTTTATGATTTATTTTCCGACATCATTTCAATTTGGCTGCTGATTTCAGTTTATCTTTTCAAGAAATAGAATGTTATTACTAATAAACCTTCCACTAACTGCGCCCAGGCGTTGTATCATTTTTTACGATTGTTTCAGCCCATAGAAGCCCAGCGCTATATATGTATATATTCACGATCATCTCATAGGATGAGTATCTTGGACTCTTAATATATATTCAGAATGCTCAAATCACTATATAATCACTATCACTGTCGTAAGACGCTCATTTGGTACACAAACCTTCTATGCACCAAATGAGCTGTTTAGCTGATTTTTTTTTATATATATATTCACGCCTATCCCCCGCAGGGGTTGGCAGAGACCACAGAGCTCCATCCGCTGCCATTCATCGCAGCGAAACGGCTCGTCATTGGTCGCTTTTCGCCCTCGTGAGAATCAGGACGTGACGGGTGGCGAACCACGTCGCCGTCGACCTACCTAATTTCGACAAATTAGGTATATTAAATTCGTCTAATAGCTGATTTTTTTTTTCTATTAGCTGATTTTTTTGGGACTATAAACCCAAAATTATTGTTGTTTATTTGTTTAAGAGTTAACCCACGCGGGGAAATAAATGCGACTAAGTTACAATTATTAACAAAACTTTGTGAGAAACTGTCAACAAATAATAATGGAATTACATCTTTACACACATAGCTTTTTAAACTTTTATTTTACTTTCAGTCGAGTAAGGAAATAAAAACGAAATGAAATTTCCGGGATGGACGCGCTAGTCCGCGCTTTCACGGTGAATACGGGGCGAATTTTTGTGCGGTTCAATTTCGATTTACATTCGAGTGTATTCGCATTGGGGAATCAATTAGTCGAACGGTGGTTGTGGGGCGCGGCAATCGCTGCAGCCCCGCGATAGCGCGCGACCATTAACTCAAATAATGCGATGCAACGCGAAATTGTGCGGAGATGGAATTCGCTTCGCCATTGGAATTAGATACGCGCTCATATAAAAGCCGATATTACATATCGACGATTGCCTATTGAACTGCATTTAATAGCGTTTGGAGTCTAACACATATTTTGCTATAAAACTTTGTACATTTTAAACTAGTAAGCAGGTTTTTTTTTGCGTTGATATTAAAATTTTTGCCTAAATTGCCAATTTTTTAATTATTAGTCCCTATAAAAGTCTTACTAGTCATAATACATATTTTTATTCATTCTAATTGTGTCACGACTAATTAGCTCAGTTGCAGGGCCCCCGCCCAAGTGAATCAATGGTCGCGGGTTCGATCCCCGCATCGCAATAAACATATGTATGGCCTACAGATATTTATTCCAAGTCTGGTAACATCGCTAATTGGCATTGGACAAGTATGGTGGGTAAACATCCGTTCCTCCGGAAATGGAGAGGCGCATGCTCAGCAAGTGGGACATATATGGGCTGTAAAAAAAAATTATTATCTAGTTTTTGGCACATTTAATGAAGTATCATGCTATGAAATTACATAGTCTTCTGAGTAGTTATGTTTTGCCAATGTGAGCCGGATAGAGCCGTTCTCTTTTAATGTTATGCCCTTGGTATGATATCGAAGAAGAGACGGATAACATGGATGGATCTATGCGACCGTAGCCTCCTTGCTCGTTTTTATGAAATAAGAAGCTATTCTTTAATTATATTGCACAATTTATTTATTACTATTTTATTTATTTATGATTTAATTATTGATTAAAAGATCATTGGATACCTTACTGGAGAAAATTTCAATTATTCCCATGAAAGAATCATTATCCTAGTTAAGTTGCTGTAAATATTTAATATTAAAAGAATACTAATCGTGAAATTAAGAGCTGCTCACGTGTAATTATTTAAAAGAAATTCCCCGCCTTTGTTGTCTAGAGAGAGAGAACTAAGCTGGTCACGATAAACGCTTTGAACACAAACCTCTCTACTTTTGTTGTTACTTTAAGTGGCTCCTTGCGGCTATACTCTAATTATCTCAACGATCTGAGCTTGAAAGTAGTTAAAGATGATCTTAAAGCGGAATTAAGAAGCAGAACATAGTATTGTTTTTGTCATATGTCTGTTGTTTTAATAGATAATTATAATAAGCAATTAAGCAAGAAAAATCGACACATACAGATAAAACGTGAATTTAAGTAGAAATGTTACTAAGCTGAGTCATATTATGAGAAATGGCAGGTTCAAATTTTTGCAACTAATCACGATGGGTAACTTCGCTGTTACCTGTAACGGCAAAGATGGGTTGGTCTTGGTTACGTAATATCAGTGAGTGGGCAAGGATAGCAAGCAATTATTGATTAATCAAAAATTAAAATAACCTTTAATAAATAAAATTATTAAAAATCATGATATTATATAAAATCGATGTTTTGCTGGACCCTGTGTTACCATCGTTAATTATTTTCAAAATAATTGATGGTAGATGGTGTAACGGGCTTGTTTCCGCACTTCGACGTCATCATGCGCCTATTTTGCGTGCCATTAGGTCAAATACGTAGAATTAATTTCTCTTTTAGGGATATTGTGTGATTTGCGATGCGGTATATTGTCGAGCGGATACGAGCGTTCTCTACAAGCTCGCTCGAACGCGTGAAATAGCGAAGCGGAGGTTATTACCCAAATCGCTTCCGCCAGCGTCGGGGTAAACAAGGTGTTACTTTTGAAATTGCTTTCTTGATTCGACCCGGTGCTGGTGTTGTGCGAACGAACTTGTTATATCACATCATTTCCTCATCGCTTAAGGGTAAATAATTTATGTATAGGTTTTTAAGAGACGCCAGTAAAAAGTTTTTTTACAAACATCAATTCATATTTGCCTTTCGACAGCGATTGCAGTGTTATAGAAGCAATCGACACACATCAATGGCATTCAAGGACGCTAAAATAAATTACAGCTTAATTTTAAGTATGAGCCGATTTAAAATTTCTAACAAAATTCTTTTACATTGGTAATATAACTTACATTGTCATTATACAAAGGTCTTATTTGCACTACAAAATTCATCAAAACTTTCCCAATCTCAAGTAGATTTGCAAAAACATGCAAAGCAATACCCACTGATACCCCAGGGCACCTACCTACCAATTGGACGAACGGATGTACAAAAGTACATACCGTGAAACACGAAGTCAACCCTAAACTGTGCGACTTAAAGCCGATATTTCAATTTGAAAGTATCAGTTTTGTGCGAAACTTTATGAATGTGAAGAAATAAACGAATATGAACTTAACATAAAAAGAGATAGGTTCAAACTCCACAAATGTTACTGTGAAATGTGTCTGCGATCGGACGAATAGGTGGGCTTTGTTGACGCCATCGATGTTTGTCAGGGCAGTCCCCATAACCTTATAGACTGATAGGTTGTTACGTAGAGATCTTATCAAGGATATGTTGTATGTAAGGCTACTGACCCTGACTGTGTGATTAGTACTGTTATTCTAAATATTAACCTTGTGTACGAGTTTGTACTAATTGAGTGCGGTTAACAATTTCGATATCAGTAGGCATGTGGGTAAATCATCTGGTTTATAAATTAGTCAGTTTTATTTTTTTTAGTTTACGGGATAGGGAGGCAAACGAGCAAGCGTGTCGCCTGATGGAAAGCAATCAACGCCGCCCATAACATTACAAATTTTATTCTATGTCTGATTAATAGAGCCAGGTGTTACGTACAGAAGACATACCGTTAAGTGACGTTTAACGATAGTCTTATATGATTCAAAGATGTTAATGCTGATAGCCTGTTGGCTTTTACAACTTTATCGAATATTGGGCCCAACTTGAGCGTTGAAAACGACTCTTTGCCCGCGGGCCTAGAATTGCCCACGGGCAGTCGTTTTCATTTTTGAACACATTTTTTTAACGCACTAAAAATAGCCTATTATTTAGGCTATTTCGAAATCAAAAATAAAATTAATTTTGAAAAACAATTTTACACAGCTACGTAGCGAAAGACCATCTTTCACTTTAAGGCGTATTGTAATCAAAGCACCCGCTACAAGAAGCACTTAAATTCTTAAATCAATTTCCAATGTACATAAAATTGTAGACTTGTTTTCCTAGCACTGTCGTAGCAGAGTGTTACGGCGCTACGCCGCAGCGCGGCGCGTTTAAAATTATTTACATTTTCTCGCTAAAGGGAATAAATTTAATTTTATTTTGTTGCAGCACTGTGTAAGCGCTGAACACAAAATGTATCTTTTTTACAAAAATAAAAATATGACGTATTTCTTCCGCTAAATAAAATTTCACAGTTATTTCACGAATGTTAAATTAAGCAAAATTTAAATTGAAATTCATTTTACGATGTGATTTTTTATTGAACTATATTTTTATTCAATAAGTATTTTAAAATAAAAATGATAGCTGAATATTCTTTTTTTATAAATGAATATTCTTTTTTTACAAATGTTCTCAATTGAATTTTATATGAACACATTGAACGCCAAAACAGAAAAATGATTTTGTTTAAAAACCTTTCTTTTGTGATCGATGTATTTTATTAAAATATGTACCCAAAACTTTTTTTAATAAAAGTTTGGTATGGGGTTTGGTAAATAAAATAAAAAACATCTTGAGGTCATCAGTAACCCTCAAGGGGCAATAAAGCAAACCAGATGAGGTTTCCGACCCCTATGGCGTTTAACGTGTTAAAGGATTTAGATTGTACTATGATACAGCCACAGTAGCCAAATACACAATTTAGTAACGTAGGTAAAACATAGAGTAAAATCGTTATTTTTTTTTAAAGCAAACAGCTTTTGACTGAAATCATTTTGTTTCGAAGTATACTTTGATATAAATACAGAAACAAACGGAAATTGTAATTTCTCTCCTTTACTTCTTTATTATTATACCGAATATTTTATTATATATAGGCAACACATTTGTTGTTTCCTTGGTGTGGTAGATATCGAAGGAGCTTATTAATTATTTATTATTAAGAATCTTACTTTTTAACGCATGTCTTCGCTAAATAAGTTAAACTTATTCAGGTTTAAAAAAATAAATTGTGTTTTCAACTTAATGACGTAACGAACGTATTTCTAAGAATGAAAGTTAGGGTGTTTGAAAAATCCCGAGAACGTGTCACCCGCGACAGTGGCGCTGATGGATGTGTAATTTTGTTTTTTACAGTGTTTGCAAGTATGAAGAATGAGTGTATGGTATACAGAAGAATATGGTATACAGAATAAATTTATTTCAAACATTTTCACCTTGCTTTACAAAGAATATGAATAATTAGGAGCTGCAGTTGCTTCATGTTGTTTTGTTAGCGTATTGCTGTTAGGATAACAGTTTAAGTATCCTATTTATGATAAATAATCAGACCGTGACTGATCTAAGAATGCTTTTTAACAACCTATTTATGTCTCTTTGCTAGGCATAGGCCTTCACATTTGTGGAGGAATGGATGTTAAACCCACCACACTTGTCGGATAGATGGGGCGCTCAGAGTCGAAATAAATATTTCTAGGCCATACATATATTAATACTGATTCAGCAATCGAACTAGCGATCATTGTTTCCGAAGGCGGTAGCTTAGCTTCTGAGCCACTGAATCGTAAATTTAACAAAGGTTTCGCCTTCGCGAATGCTTTATTTCTTTGCTATATTTTTTTCATAGCCCATAAGCACGGGCCTTCCTTTTTCTACCTACCAATTTCAGACTATTTCAAATTATCAAGAAGAATATTTTCCATTTATTGATATTTACCGTCACAGTTGCTTCATAAGATACTAACGCGAAGAAATGAGTTGGCTGTATTCCATGCTAATAACCACAGAGAGTTTTATGGTTGTTACGAGAAAATTTAAATTATGAGTGCAGGTGAAGTCGCGATAAACTCGCTTGAAATAACCTGAAAATGCAGCAAAATTTTCAGTGAACTCATCAAACAAGTTTAAGCCGGAGCTGAAAGTGGGTCTACAATTTTATAGGCCGATCGATCCAGTTGCTTAAGGCTTAGCAGCTTTACTTCCAACTCCCGTTGGCGCGCTCTCACTACCATTAAACTTTACAATGTAATTAATTGTTACATATCTACGGCGAGCTCAAGGTCTACATTGAGTCTTAACTGGATTGGATTATATTTTCAATGTGCTTTGCACGCGTGGGTTCGAATCTATATATATATATATATATATATATATATATATATATATATATATATATATATATATATATATATATATATATATATATATATATATATATATATATTCACGCTGGGCTTGGCAGAGACCACAGAGCTCCATCCGCTACCATTCATCGCAGCGAAATGGCTCTCCATTAGTCGCTTTTCGCCCTCGTGAGAATTAGGACGTGACGGGTGGGAACCACGTCGCCGTCATTTTTCAACAAATTAGGTATATTAAATTCGTCTTAGTGAATCCCACGAGCCGCAAGGGAGGATGGATTTCAGCCCCAACAGAGCCCTGCATGCTGAGGTAAGGCACCATAGTACCCGGGGGAGCCCGATCCCGGGCGTTTGGCACGCTTTCGACTAGGCTCGCCCCTAGCCACGGTTTGGGGGGTTACCAGACTCGGAATAAATATTTATAAATCCATATATATATTTATTCCGATGCGAGAATCGAACCCGCGACCATTGCGCCCACTCCGTGGGCGGAGGGCCGTGCCACTGAGCCAATCGCAATACGCGGGCAATGAATACGCTGGTTTATTTCATCCTGATATATTGTAATACGTATACCGGCGACATTATAAATGATAAAACTACCCATAACACCATTATAAATGTTAGCGATTTGTTGAGAAATCTACAGATTACCAAAATGATCAATTGGCCTGGGGCTAAATTTTATATCTAATTATATATTAAATACGTATTTTTAAAAAAGTCACAAAAAATATGAGTTTCTTGCATGGTTTCTTTACTCAACGCCGCCCATGGACAACCGCGACACCGCAGGAGTCGCGGAAGCGTTGCCGACCTTTTAGGTATGTAAAGGCTTGTTTTTTGGAGGTTCCAATGTCGTAACGGTTCGAAAAGACCGCCGAGGGTAGCTGATTCAACAAACTGGTGGTGCGTGGAAAGAAGTTACGAGAGAAACGCACCGTAGTAGATCGCCACTCATCCAGATGATGGGGATGAAATTTTTCTTTACGGCAAGTTGTGCGGTTGTGGAATTCGGCGGCGGGAATTATTTCAAACAATTCTTCGGAGCACTCCCCATGATAAAAGCGGTCAAAAATGCTGAGAGATGAGACATCTCTCCGCAGCGCTAGAGAATCAAGCCTTCTAGGTATACATAAAAATAATCTTTTGTTTGGATTACTTCATTTGATCGGATTGACGATAATTTGATAACATGTTTATACCAAGATATTTGTTTGTTTGCGAAAATAAATAAACTATTGAATAACTTGCTTTAGGTTCGTAGTAATCAGGTTGATATCTCCAAATCTCACACATCGAACGGATCGAGCGCCAAACGACGGCATTGATTAAGAAGAGATGATTCAGAAAATCGGAGTCGCGGTCCCAATTGGGCGACCTCGAAAACAAAGCAGTAATAAAACATCGATTAGTAAGCAACTCTTCCCCGGTAATAAATGTCGCGTTAGTCAAACTTTATGGCGGGTTAGTCTGGGGTCTTTTGTACCGGGTCAAGGCACTGATTCCGCATTATTGATGGTACAAGGATTACTTGCCACTAAATCCTTTCATGATTGATAGTCGACTGTAAAAGGATTTTATGTAGCAAATTCAATTATCGGTTTATTTTAGTTTTATCACGATTAATTTATCGTTACCGTTTTACTCATCGTCTTTCGTTACGGTAATATCGTATCCCTATAATCCTGTCTAAATCAATCATTCCTTTTCCCTTCCTCTCCGCCAATACACGGTCTGCCGTGCCAATGGATGCGTGGCTAGGTGCGAGATTAGTCGCAAGCGTGCCGACCGTCCCGGAATCGGCGGATGGAGATCTGTAGTCTTGTCTACCCCTACGGGAAACAGGTGTGACGATATGGGTGTATGACGATATATAAGTACTTATCAGGACCAAATATAAGTACTTATCATTATTGTGTCAAACTGTGGTTATCTGGACCACAGCTAAATGACTTAAATCCCATCGAAATAATATCCTGAGACACTATGAATAATTAATTTAAATTACAAAAAATATAATTTACAGTAGTAGTATACACGGCACGTTGTACGAGTATGCTAAATTATTACGTTGTATGATGGGGAGCGGCTTGCACTACACTCATATTAAAATTAGAAAGGGCTTAAAAAGCAATCTTTAATGTAGCATATGGCAATCCGCCAAGGGTACTACCAACTCACCATACAAAGAATGTGAAACGTTAACAATAAGACAAATTTTATATGGGCTATAAGAACACGGTTCCACAAAACGGTTCTCACAACTGCCGCAATATCCCAAACAACGCAAAGGCGAATAACATGGCAAGCACCATATGTAAGTTGATGTTGATGGCGGCGAGGAGAGCCCCGCAATTCATGGGACCACATATCTACACTAAAGTAAATCAAACGCTCGACATACTAAACTGCACGCAATACACGTGTAGAAAGAAGGTTGTTAGCTGGCTGCTGAATTTGAATCAGAAGTATCCAGAGAGGTTGCCTTTCTAAACAATAAACTAAAAGACATACCACAACATGCTTACAGACATACACACGCACACAAACACACCTCTGCCCACATACAAATTTCTATCTTTAATAATTTATTATCTAACTTATTATCACTAGTGTTTTTTAATTTTTATTAACTAAAGGAAGAGCTTAGTTTCCCACAACACAGGGAATCCTAATGGGGAATCTAAAGTCCTGTAACATATGTATACACTTGGAAAATGGGGGTATTATTATTACATCTATTTATTAAAATAATCTATAAATATTATTGTACTTATAAAAGCACACATTTCTCAAAGGCCGGCAATGTTTCTGCAATGCCTATGGTGTTGTAAATGTCTATGGGGGCGTTGATTTCTTTCCATCTGGTGACACGCTGCTCGTATGCCTTATATGAATAGGCCAGTTTGTCCAGTGAAGGCTTTGAGTAGGACTTACGTCCACAAGTACCCAATTCATACTCTAGAATACTCGTCACCTATCCAATTTCAATAAGCCTGTACAGACTGTATACAAAGCCGTAATATAATCCAACACTAAGTGCTTCTACCAATCAGCGATCGAGTACATTCAGTGTTATCAGTCATCTGGCTCGTTCATATTGTATATACAAGCACCAATATATTATATTAAAACAAAACTAATTGCTGATAAAAACTATCCATTGCAAAGCTATTGTAGCTTTGTTTGAATGGGTACGCATATGTTATGGTTGAAATAAATTCTTCGATATTTTTCTCCGATCTCTATATATCGTTTTTGATATTTTGTTAAGTTGCTTGTGAACGAGTACTGAAGTGGTGACCATATCTTGGAGGACGTTGTGCGGATCACCGCTCGGCTAGGTGGAGCGACGATCTGCGTCGATTTGGCTAAGTGGCAAAGCTTAGGGAAGTCCTATGAACTAAAAAGCAACTAAAAGTCGATATTTCTCGTAAAAATTAATAGGAAACATTTTATTTGTTCTCAAAAATTTTACGATTCATACTTGTCATACCTACTATTATATAATATTTATATACGCAAATTATTATTTCTTCTAAAATATAATTACTTCATTTCGGTTATCTACGCTTCAAATATAATAAAACAATTTCCATTATGAAATCTTAACGCTTTAATTTTTCTTCGATCCGCCATCGAGTCCAATCTCAGCAACTTATGAATTTTTATTAAATTCCTTCAAAAAAGGATTCCCTTTTGTACTCTTCTTTGGTTTTAATTAATTCGGTGTTTAATGTAATTTATCGCGGTTTTCCACCGTCGCACCCGTGTATAGCGAAGCGGGTTTTTTAAATTAATGTTACCCTTTTTTCGTCAAAGTGAGATGTAGGCACTGCCACGTTATCAGGCCCTGCGTTAGTTCCGCCTTTCCTACCTTCGTCAAATGGTAATTTTTTCTTGCGTTTATCCAGAGGCGAAACCTTTTTCCTTCTCCGCCTTCAATCTTCGTAATATTTCCAACTACTATTTGTTTTTCTGAGTCTCTCCTCCCTTTCTTTATTCATAAGGTCCGATCGTTGGTTATTTGAAAATTATGCGGCTTCTTTTCGAATGGGGGTTTATTATCTTTTATAAATAACTTGAGGTTATATCAACGCTTTTTATATAGCGTTTCCGTAAGTTCGGTACATTAACTATTTGTATTTTATTAAATTATAACAAATGACAATTTCAAAATTATATAGTGTCAGATATAATTTAGAATAATGTTTGGAAACATTTGTAGTCAATATTAAGTCATATTTATAAAGGACACAGGTTCGATTTTTTCTCTATAAATGTGTGTGTACAATACACACCCAAAAGAGCTTCCTTACATTCATCGTGATATTGAAATTAAGGTATTTTAATTATATAATTATATCAAAAACAGTGATTTTTGCTATTCAATTATGCTTAAAACTCATCTTTTTAGTCTTAAAGTTATTACTATTCGGGATTTTTTTAAGGTATATAATAATGAAAACCATATTCATAACTATGGATTCGCATAAGGAATAGTAAGATTAAAATCTTCATATGATATTTGGAAATTAAGTCATATTAAAGCCATCTGGTGTTGGTAAAAGTAAGCAATATCTTTGGGTTACATACATACATATATTCACCACACAAAATTCGCCCTTACCACGGATCGTCAAACAGAAAAGATCGACGCTAGTTACGAGCAAATACCGTTTGCCCGGAGGTGGGCACGAAATTAGATTTACGAGTTGGGAATTTTTCGGAATTCGTATCCGGAACAGATCAGTTTCGAATGCCACCATCCAACGCCGCATTATCATATAAATGCGGTGTTGACGCAAAAATATGGCAGCGACGGTGTCTCCACCTGGCGGGTGCGGGGCGATTCGACGGGAGACGTGATCTAAATATCTTGATATTTAGCGGCGTTGCGAGCCCAAGTGTTATTGGGGCAATGAATTTTTTATATGAGCTTTCCCGTGTGATAGAGTTACAAGCTTAAGCGAAGTTTTTGTTCTTTGGGTATATTTAATTCTAAATAAATATACATTGGTATTTTTGCAAAGAGAAAGATGTCGAAACATAAATTTGTTATCATCAGCACCCAACAAGAGAATTTACTGTTTTTGTAAACTGTAGTTTTGGAACAGCATATTTTTAGCAATCAAATTATTCAATGCTTGTAGTACTTTAAACTGAGAATAATATATGAATTTGGAAAATGTATAGCTAATTAGCTAAACGAATCCAAACTGACATATCTGATGGTAGCTTTTCACTTTATGAAACCGTAAGTGGTTTGGATATTAATGGATAATTTTTAATTGATACAGTGTGACTGAGACCTCCAAAAACAAACCTTTTTCACAAACCGACAACACTGCTCCATTGTCTCTACTGTTGCATTTGTCTGTGGGCGGCGTTAATTGCTTTATATCAAATTAAACAGTGGCTTACATGCCTTCCTGCAACTATCCATCCATATCTTAAGTGTGTAGCATTTGAAAGTGTGTCCATATTATTCTATTCAAAGCTAGTTTCTTAAATTATAAGTGACTACCATATCCATTTCTTTTAGATGGCCCGTGAACTTCTTGGTTTCCCTTTTTTCTATATTTAATTGCCTATCTATCGCACAAAAAATTAAATTATATTTCTATCTAATTAATTGCGTTTAGGGTGGGTCATAAGTATGAACAACACTAAATTATTTGATTTTTTTGGCACGGGCCTCCACATTTCTGGAGAAACGGACGTTGACCCATCACGCTTGTCGAATGCGGATTGGCGGGGTTACCAGACTCGGAATAAATATTTGTAGACCATACTTATATTTATTCCGATGCGGGGATCGAACCCGTGACCATTGACTCCATGGGCAGGGGGCCCCGCCACTGTGTCGCCAATTGGTCGTCGAAGAAGTTATTTGAATATTAATATTTAAATCTTAATCTTAAGAAATTAATTACAATTTCTTTAGTGTATGTTGCGTACTTTAATTACTTTATCCATTTTGTGGAAATGGATATTTCATTTTAAGCCTTTATTCACGGTATCAGTATGTACTCGGTAAACTAAAAGCGATGACGGTTGGCAGTGTACCAGTTTTCTTGGAAACCAACCCCACGATACGGGTCGCGGCCACAAAAGTGGAACTGCATAGAGCTGCAGTCATTAAACCGGTGAATTAGCCCAGTTTCAGATCCAACATAATTAGTTTTACAATTTTATTTGCGACCTGTGATTTACGACCATGATGACCATTACATAATTGTTATAGCGGTAGAGTACATTTTTATTATAACTATGAGACGCTCTTCTTTTATTTCACAATTAATATGTTATGTGGACAGTCAAAAGTTTTACTTAGTATGTTTATAAATATGTTTTTTTTATGGGGTAGGAAGGCGAACGAGCAAGCAGGAGTCACGGTTGCCGGCCTTTTAGGTATGTGTAAGCTTGTTTTTGAAGGTGCCAATATCGTATCATTATCTATATTACACCCAATACTACAAATGTAATAGTAAAATTATTGTGTACTGTGAGAGTACTATAGTAAAACTCGCCGTAATATGTACTCTTCAAAATAATTATATAAAATGAAAAGTATATTTCAGTTGTTCATACTTTCCATTAATGAAACTTTCTCATCAAACTTCGCTAACTACGCCCGAACGAACGTGTGAAGTTATTCATAAAAGTTAAGAATAAATTGGACGTTTGCAGGCTACTATTTCGTTGTACATCGATTTAAATAATTATATGTATTCCCTCAAACAAAAAAAAAACTCAACTTGCACCTACGTTTATTTATTATATTATGTTCAACTGTATCGCAAAATATCAAAACAAAATCATTAAAATATTATTATATTATATTATATGTACATATGCACATATAAGGCAATTATTATTTTATAGGTAAATGCCTATAGGTAATTGTAAATTTATATTCTAAATCTAAATATCTAAATAACAACAATTCAATATAACAACACTATAAAATTAAATACTATGCACTAATTAAAATATTATTAATTATCCTATGATTTAATTAACAACTATATATTATATTTAAAAAAAAAACTATAGTGTTTTTGTCATTTAATAATTAATATTATATATATTTTATGGAGTAGTTTAGCATCAATATATTTAAATATTTATAAAATTGTATCAATCAATACTATATTATAAATAATATATTTCAGAATACACTGAATTAAATGATAATTCATAATTGTTCAAGAAAATTAAGGGCAGTCTTTTTCCAAGTCAAAAGGATTATTGTGGGATAGTTTCGGGTTGAGAAAATTGCAGACGAAAGTTAGAGGATCCCGGGGGAGTCTCAAGCGAGAGGGGGACGGTTGGGGCACTCACAATGTCAGGCTGGGGATTACTTTTGTTCGCGTGTGAAGCATTGTTTGCCGATTATATTATTTGACGTTAAACTATATGCCTGTGTATTAAATTTTACAATGTATAAGACTTTAAAAGTGGCAATCTCAGTTGGTGGGGATCAAGCTTATGATATTTATGATAAGTTCGTATCCTCCATTGAATTATTGACATTGACCTAGCACAAGCATTGTAACTTTGTTGTAGTTGTTAGCAAGAATTTTAATTATATTAAAAAAAAAACTATTCTTCTTTTAAAATATTAAAAATGTTAAATATTTGATTAGCAGGCAGGTTCTTTCAAAGAAAAATAGCTTTATTTTCCGTGTATACACAATTGTTACAGATGCTTGTCTCAGAAATTATTAAATAAAATCTAGAGAGGTTTCCCTAAGGAGGAGTCTCTGGCTTTTTACTATATTACTATACATATAATACTTGCTATACCTCATTATTATATACATACTTAATAATTATAGTAAAATAGAACGTTATAAATATTAAACAATAATCACGTATTCGAAACAAAAAAAATATATATTTTTTATTTAAATTATTTATTATTTAGTAAAATATTATTTTTCGAACGAATTGATCAGTGCATCATCAGTGCGTGATTTTGGTAACTACTTAAATTTTCGTCGAATTGATCTTCTTTGTACTAGACTTGAGCTTTTGTAGTTAGTTTACGTATCAGACTTCCTTCCAAGGTTCAATTTGTGGACGTAATTGATTTTTAAAATATATGTTTTTGCTTTCGGTATTTTTTTACGGTATGTATTCATCACTGATGGACAACACTAAGAGTATTGAATAAGATTTAGAATTATTCCGCCGGTTCTCAAATAATGAGATTGAAGATGAAGTCACAAAAAGTTCGTGACTGAAACATAATCGGAGAGACTAATCTGCATTGATCCCGTTGGCTGTGGCAGCTAGAGAATATGGGAAAAGATCTCACTCACACGTCACGTTAGATTTTTTACCAAAGGCGTGTTTTCGCTTGTGAAGAGCAGGATACCATTTGACTCATTCAGCCAGCCGAATTAGTACATTATATAGTATCAAATTACAAAAAGATACAATATTTGTATTTTATGAAATTTCTACAGAACTCTCTTCCCCAGATTAGAACGACTCCCCTGTCTACAAGTTTATTAATCTGTCTATAAAAGTACGTAATACATATGTATACGTACATAGTAATCTCCTAGTCTGCAGGCGACAGCGTCCACCAATCCCTCCATTCATATGTGCTTCATAGTTGGTAAAATATTAGTAAAGTTGCGACTGAGGGTCGACGCATATTGAATTATCTATTTATGCGAGTCCATTGTTGCTCTAATGAATGGCCTTTACTTCGTATAGTTCCTACATGTCGGCCCCAGATTAGGGTACAACACACCCAATTTATTGTCGTTGGGCTTGTAGCGGTTACTAGTACACGGTTTAGTTAAGTGATATCATAATGTTCATAGTTTTGAGGTTTACAATTTCTATGGGTCCTAATCTGTGGAATTTTAAGCTTAATACTTAAAATTGATAAGAGATAATAAAGAAGATAAAATGAAATTGTCTTCTCCTTCTTTTACTTGTTCTTCTGCAACATTGTGCTTGCCTGTATACTCCATTCTACTATGGAAAAATATTCTTTTCTCTTCCTGCCGCTATTATTTTGTTATATTATAAAAGTTTTACTGTTCCGTTTATAACATATATATGTTAATAATATGTTTATATCATATATCAAAATAAATATGTTTATAACAAACATTATTAACATTGACTAACCCCCGGACTTGGAGTAAATTAAAGTAATATTACTCTTTCATATATGCTTACTTAATTTCTTCTGCGCTTCAACCCATTGTAGATCTTGGCCTCCCTTCGCTAAGATATTATCTCTTGTACTCTTAAGATACATTTATATGGCCATAATTTATTTCGAATCTGAGTGTGAGTGTTATTTATGTGCTGTGATGGTAGCTGTAAATGGTCTACATAATACTGGCAACGCTTCTGCAGAGCTTATAGTATTGTAAATGTCTACGGGCAGCTTTGATTGCTTTTCACCAGGCAACACGTTTGCTCGCCTTCTTATATCACAAAACATCTCAGTGTGTGTAAGGCGTTTTACTTAAACATTTGGAAACAATATACAATAACAGCTCCTGAGCTCCTATACCTCCTCCACCAAGGTGTCTGAATAGAGACTTTACGTTTAAAAAAAGTATAAGGCTATTTTACTTAATAATCAAACATGTAAGAAGTTATTGCGAATGTAATAGAATCTGACTAGATTGCAGCAGTATTGGTATTGTCGCGTATTTTTCTTATTTTTATGTATATAAAGCTTAATTATATTGTAGATTGTAAGTTTATTATGTGAGATTGAACACAAGTATCCTTATACTTGTGATCAACCTCACATATAAACCTTGGCTTGTATTTCTCAAGTTACGTTGCGCTGCATCCCCATTAGGGTAGGGCGGTAGCAGAAAATCAGTTTCGTTGCTCAATAAGTGGAGGTTTTAACTGAGCCATTGCTCATTTCCATCTGTATATACCATTAATCAATATGTAATAATTTAATATGTACTCATGTGTGTTACTACTAGAGGAAATAAATTAATCTGTACTATATTCAATAATTTACATATTCAAATTGATTTAAATTTTTAATTTGCTTTCAAATGGGTGTTTGAAGCGATTCACGAAGCGATTAATGGGACAGATACAATGAAAGGATTCCATCAGATTTGGGAGGCTCAAGACGAAGCCATTATCAGGCATCAGCTGCACCATTTTCCATTTCAGTGGGTTATTAATCATACGCTCTAGCACTCCTCGCGCAATGTATTGCGTGGTAAATGTTGGCTTGTTCATTGGGAGTATTATGGAGTTAAGTTTTTGAATACGGTAGGTACTCCACCAAAGTAACAGCGAGACGTTCGCTGAATATTCTTGCAACGAAATAATTTTTATGGCCCAAATATTTTTAAGGCGACTTTGCTTTCGAGGTCGAGGGATGCGTAATGTGATTTTCAAATCGCCATCTTCGTCTTTTGTGAGGGAAGCTTCTCGAGTGGATGGAGCGATGATGTACCTAGGCTGTTCCAAAAATTGTTAGCCACAAAGTAAATATAATCTCTTTTTTCCTGAAACTATTTTAAATTAATAGCTCATTTTCATTACAAAACTCTTTGGTAAAACTCATTGGCCACATATGCGTAGTTCTTTTTTTGAATATTTTTAATTTTTTTCGATAGATAACGCGCCCGCTCACAACTGCTAGAACAATCGACTATTTGACATCATCGGGCGTACAAATGTTACCCCATCCTCCGTACGTAAGTTTTAGCTCCACGCGACTTCTTTTTAATTTCCATGGGGAAAAAAACGCATCGTGGGTGAAAATTTAACACTGCAGACGTGGCCGTCAAAGAATTTCAGCGGTTATTTTTTGGCATGCTGCAAGAGAGATTTTTTTAAAAAGCTGGTTCACCCGAATGCATAAATGCATAGAGATTGGTGGGGAATATTTAAAAGCTATAAATAAAGATTTTTCATATGCGTACTATTTTTCATTTCACTCACAAATTTTGGAACAGCACTCCTACTGTATGTATTAGCGCTGGTAGAAAATATATGCGTGTAACCGAAGATGAAAGTTGGGATGCAGAAGTCAACTCACTTTAGCTGATGCCGTGCCGATAAAGCGGAAGATATGGGTTAATTATTTATGTGAAAAGGTACAAGTGTTTACTAAATCAAATTAATATAACCATTTGTCAAATGCGAAAAAAAAAACATATAGCATTAAGCTGATCTATTATGATTTTCCAGAACATGTAGCCGTATCAAAGATTAAGGACATCGTTATAATTTAATATCAGTATCAGCCCGCGCAGTCCACTGCTGTACATAGGCCTCACTCAACGCGTGCCACCTAGCCCGAGCCTCGTCTGCACGTATCCAGTCTATGTCAACCGTCTTGCGAAGATCATCGCTCCATCTAAGAAAGGGGCGTCCCATACTACGTTTGCCGAGTCTCCGCTCTAACACTCCACAAATAATATATCCACAATTTAATATATACTTATTAAATCCCAAAACACAATATAGTGATATTAAATTACGTCTGGAGTATCCATTAAAGCAATAAATTTCACTGTGGTCTGAAATATTACGCAGATATGAAAATTTCATTAATGTAACATTATTAGAAAGTTTCTCGATTTAAAACCTCTGTAGGTAATCGCGTGTCTTTATATATTAATTTTAGCATCTGTAATTAAGTGGTCTGTTAAGTATTTAAATTTTATTTTAATGAAAAATCTAGACATATCGAAATTGATTTACTTTTTTCGTGAACCAGACAGGTAATGAGTAAGCGGGTCATTAAATAAAAAGTACTTACCGGCGCCCAGAAACATCTGTAATGCGAAGGGATTAAAGCGAACACTGGGGATACATTGCGTATTTTAGTATCAACGTAAATAAAGGAAGGGGAAGAAGGATGGGGAAACGGAAGTAAAGGAACGGGAAAATATTGAACCTGTGGATCTCTGCGCTCAGAATATGAAACATGATAAAAAACTTAATGCTAATATTCTGTGAGCGTGTAGTACTTCTACGATCGTGCTGGTCCATCATCCATACATGGCTCAACCACATAGTTATTTTTTGGTGGATTATACAGATATATTTAAAATAACATCCATAGGAATAATTGCGGTTCTCTCCCAGATAGAGGTTCAAGCCGACTTTATGATCTTACCTTGAATCTTTACTAGCCACCTAATAATTGATCTCAAGGCTGTGAGGCCTTGCGACATACAAGCCAGCCTACCAAATAAATATAGGCTCATATATGAAAATATGTATCATATATATATATATATATATATATATATATATATATATATATATATATATATATATATATATATATATATATATATATATATATATATATATATAATTTAAAACTTATATGGTGTATGTTGGTGTTCCAGTTGTCTATGGACGGTGTTTGCACGTTTATTTCCCATAAAAAAACTCATCTCTATAAACTTATCTTTAAGAAAATATTTATTCTACGCAAATTTAATAAAAAAAAAGACCATCTTTCTATATCATGTGCCATGCCTGTTTTTTCCTAATGCCTATTCTAATCAATAAATCTATGTAGGTATGTATAAACATAGTATATATTATCAACATATAATAAATAGTTTTAAACAATTATAAAAAGTATACAGAAAAACTGACTAAGTGTGAAATACACTGCTGAATAGTTCAAGGTCATCTGCGCGTTGACGTCGAATTCTCCACCGGATAGTTTTAAAAATAAAAGATAATTACAAGTTTGAATAAAGTTTATCATTATAAAGGCGTATATTATGTTATCTAGGCAAAAGTAATTTAGGTCAAGACGAAATTGTATGTAATTGATTATCTTAGCCGTTGGTTATTTATTTCGGTACATAGAGCGGTAGCTTCCTCACTACCTAATTAAACTGTCAACAAAACTAGTTGAAAATATTAAAAAGTTTACGTAAAATGGGAAAGCGGAATGAACGTTGTTTTTGCGCCTTTTCAGTTGTTTTATATGGGGCTCCATCAAGTAATCTGAACGAGTCTAATTGGAGATGGATGAAAGGGGCTTTGATGGCCCGACATGCAAACGTATTGGAAACGAAATGAAATTTTGTTCCACGTTACTGTGTTGCATCAATCGGTTGGGACAACACGCTGACTGGCAGCATGGTGGCACAGAATATTTGTAATAGAAAATATATGATATGGTTACGTTGATCTAAACAATACAAGAACTACGCTGTGTCTCTCGTGTGCACAATAAAAAATACTTAATGCTATACGTATATTAAAATCAATTTTAATTGAGAATTTAATAATTGTGTTATAAATTTACAAATTACCGTAGTAATGTCGACATTTGAAAATTTCTACTGAAATTTTACTAGAGTTCAATAAAAGTTTCCGAACTTCGTACAAACTACTGAACGATATACTTACCTAAATTGAAATTAATTTGAAGAGAAAGTTCAATCATTTTAGATACTTTAAGTTAACGAAGTAATATCGACTTTTGGCAATTTCAATATACAAGATGTATATAATGTTGAAACATTTTTGTAAAAATTGCCAAATTTATATATAATAAAAAGAGTAATAATTATAAAGATGCCAGATGAAATAATTTAAAAAAAAATAGCAATTTGCTTGTTGACAAAGTTTGGAAAAGTTGCCAAACTTCAAAAAAATTAGTTTAGTACTTAAATTGAATTTATTAATAAAAAAAAGTAAAAGTATAACAATTAAAGACAATTCAAGTGGAGAAAGTAATATCGATTCTCGGTAATTTTAACGGTGAAAAAGTTCGATAAAACTTGTCGTACTTGGGTTATACCGAATATGAAAAAAAAATTCGTTCGGTCTAGGAAAATTTTCGGAAAACTTATATTAACATAAATAAATAATGAGTATAGAATATAAAAATAAAGCTACTTTTTACTTTTTTATAAAAGTACAGTGTGTAACATACGAATAAAAATAATTATCAATTAAACTCTATTCATTGCCTTGCTCTTTATAAACAGTGACCATTCTATAAAAACTTTAGTCTGTGTACTCATGAGACTGGCTAGGGAGTGGGGAATACGTACCTGCGCGGGCCGGGGGTTGGGAGCGCTCCAGTATTGATTATTCGGGGGGCGTTTACTTTCGCCACTGTTTTAATGTGAGCTATGAAATGTTTTTATTGGCAACCTAGCGGCCCCCGCGCAAACTGAATAAACATTTCAATCTATATATTCATTTACTGTACGCTGTTTGCGACTTTGACTGTACTTTGATATTATTATGTAAATACTGTTACTGTACACAGTTATAACTCCTTGCCCAACATTGGAATTCTTTAAATGCAATATTAATATATAGATCTAAAGGTCACATGAATTAAAAAAATTACCGCCATATATAATTCTCCGCTAAACCACCTTTGACAATTGCAGTGGGTTAATATTCGTTCCTCCAGAAATAACCTGTACCTAAAAATACACAAAAAAAAACAATTTTGTACGCAGGTATCGAACTGCCGTATCATGTCAATCCACGGCGGGCTTTTGTAAAAGCTTTGGCATTATGCCACGAATAAACACATTACTTTATGTATACAGAACGATATGTATATTCATGTTATTACTTGCCATGGAAGACCTACGTGAAACTATCTTCTCCATTCAGAGAAACCACATTATGAAACAATAGGATATCACTACCGTTTCGTAAAAATATCCCTGTGAAAGAAGGCGAAAGCATTGAATTGCTGTATTTTTTAATTTTCAGTTAGTGTTCTGCGTGTTTCTCGGCATAGAATAGGGCCATTCGATGTTTTCCCGTGGGTGTCGAACGAAGCGACTATGGTTACAAATACTAATAAACGAGCAAAGTCTCTACTTGAGCGATAAAAGCGATTTTGCAACTAACAATACGTCCATCAAACGTGAGATTACGGCAACAGTTACGAGTCTGAAATGACTCGTAACTGAAATCAAATGTCACGAGAATCGCCACTGCGATCATATTGAGCGCATATCATGACGTTTGAACTGTCAATTTCACCCGCATGTTGCATCCTGTTAAGTCCCAAACAAGGCTCTCACAAACAGCTGATTGCAATAGAGTCATCCTTAAATCAAAGCTAGGCATTATCACATGCCAATTGTAAGTCCTAGCTTTGATAAACGGATTTGCCAATCACCCAACTTTAGATAGATCTATGTACGTTCAGAGGATTGTTGATTAATGATATAATATTATTGAATATGATTGATATACAACGCATTTTTCGACGGCACGCGAAAACGAAACGCGATAGGGTAGTGGTGCTCGAACAAACATTGTTCGGAACCTTAAGGCCCTACCACAGAGTGTAAAATTTTCGGCCTACCTCCGAAAAAAAAATTTTTTGGCCAAAATTTTTCGAAATTTCAAAGCTTAGTTTGGGTCCGGTGGCACCAGGTACGGTAAACGTTTCAATGGTTTCGTATGAAGTGGATCAGCGAAATTTCAGGAAAAATGCGGAAGCTGAGAAATCTCATCGTCTTCGAGAAACTTTTCATGGCACGCCCAACCGAAAAGAGATAGCAGGGTAGTCCTCGAACAAAATATGTTAGGAGGAGGTAGCGATTGGGTAAGCCGGTGAAAAAAATCAGATTTGGCCGAAAACAAGATGGCCGCCATACAAGCCGAAAATCGCCATTTATGAACCTATATCGCTCAAAGTTGGCATCGGGAAGTCTATGGATCTGGCGAGTATTTCTGCATATTCCGAATTTGGCTCCGAGCCTCCCTTCTCGATTTCCATACAACGCATTTTTCGACGGCACGCGAAAACG
>JASFAT010004025.1:0-17469 GCA_031353405.1 Baronia brevicornis
TCATTCATTACCCAGCGTTTGCGCGCTTGTTGCAACAAAACCTTATCTTTAACTAAATTATAGTGTAAAAATATTTTTCAGTTATATGATTCAGTTATTTTCAGCTAATATTCTTTAAATTCCTAAACGTACATGTATACGAGAAATTAAAACGTAATACAAAAATATATACTTTAGCAATAAAAATCAATTTGAGGTTTCTAAACTGCACGCTTAGCGTAGAGATTGTGGAATCACCTCCTAAGAGACTCTTTAACTGGCCTATGTTATTTCGCCCTGCCTATTTTTTATATAATTATAAATTTATAACTAAACACTGCTAGCTCTAATTAATACTTATTAAAATATTTCATTTTGAAAGTCAATCTAATTCATTTATATCAAACAATTCAGAAAAATACGGCCAAAGTTGTGATGGGTGGCTAGTTACTTAAAGTGACCATAACAAATACGACAATTAAATGCCGCAGTATTGTGATCGGAATGTAACGGATTACCGCAAATGTCTGGATAAACAAGAAGAGTTGCCATCGCGCGCCGTTTCGGAATCAATTAAAAAAAAAAGAAGTTTACGCGCGCTTTAACCTGACACGCGGGAGATGCGAGCCGCGACTGCGTCTGTGCCATTGACCCACAACAACTTTTTTTTGTGTGCGTATAACGGACTGGCATACTTAATTTCTTATTGACATTAGACTTTAATGACTGAACTATGGGTTTTCGATTGTACTTACTCCTCATGCAACGGTGATTGATTCGAAGATGTTAATGCTGGTAGCCTATTGGCTTTAACAGCTTTATCGTATTCAGGGCCCGCGGGCTGAAAGCCCGCGGGCTAGTAAAATATAATTGGGAATCTGCGCAAATCGCAGACTCCATCGGCCTGATGCCGTGTCGGAGGTACACATATGTGTGTGTGCTGATTTTAAACTCGTCATGATTCTACGTTAAACATGTAGGGGAGGTTGAACTTTAGTAACTATAGTCCCTATTAGTCCCATAGACCCTAAGGTCTAGGGGGTGAAAACCGACCGGGTACGTGAGAGAATCTCGTGTAAGCGGCCGGTGTAGAAGTGTTCGTGTAAGCGGCCGGTGTAGAAGTGTTCGTGTAAGCGGCCGGTGTAGAAGTGTTACATGCAACGGTATGTATACATTTTTGTTAGGTGTCATCATACTAAGAAAATAATTTAGGTTATTTCAGAAATTAATTATCAAATTTCTATAAAAATCACGGAAAGCATGGCAACCGCATTGCCATAAGTATTGCAGAAGTGTTTTGTATTGGCTATGTATAGGCTTGTATTTTTAAGGTTCTAATGTTGTATCTTTTTTTCATAATTTTAAGCTACTTATTACTTTTACTATATTTTAAGAAACTTATAAATCGTATTAATTAATCGGGGGCAATACCTTAATATTTTTAAGCTTTAATATGCAATATATGTCTAATATTGATTATGAGTAATGTCTTCAAGCTGTTTAACTTATTACATGCAATAACAATATAAGCTTGATCACAATGATGATATGTTTTGTTACATAAAGTAATTTGTGTCGGATTTTGTATGAAATACATTTTTTTAACAGGGTGTTCATTATTTTGATGTGATTGTTTGGGTAAAGAGAAATTATCATTATATAATTCAATCGATGTTTCCTTCTACAAATTTTTTTTTCTTTTATCCCAATTTGCGTAACTTTTAATTGCTTTACACAGAATCTCTTATTTTGTAATTTTGTCCCATAACATTAATTAAAATATCAATATATTGTAATTTATAACTTTGTAAATTACGAATTACAATAACCGCATCTACGATGTCGACCTGAATTTTAATTTACGACGAATAGCTTTTTAAGTAAAAATAACGTTTAGTTTAATAGAAGAGAGATTTATTAAATTTTTCATCAGCAATAAGAGTGGCTGAGTCATAGGGAAGTTATTATAAGAGGTAGAAATAAAATGCAGTTCTATTTAAGCTTTATACCTGTCTAGACTAGGTATTAGATGTCTGTGGGAATGAAACGCTCTGAAAACTGCGGGCTGGTTAACCACAGCTTAGGGTAAATAGTTGAGTAAGTGTGAATTACATTCATTGTCTATAATATCATTGGCGAATTTTTCTCTAATGAATAAGTTTCTTGGATTTTTTTATATTGAAAATGTTAAAATTAAAAATTTAATGATGTATCACTACCATCATTGTAGCATGTACATTTTTTTCCATGTATATTTTTTAAATTAAAATATAAAAAAGAAACTTCTACAAAATGGATGGGATATTTAGAATGTACTCATTATGCTAGATCTAGAAAGAAAACACAAAAAACATTTATAAGTACATAATAGGCTTGTGTAAGTATGTGTGTGTATGTGTTCAATTCATACGATGTAACGTTTATTACCTACTCCCTTCAAAATTCTATTGAGGTTGTAATCTCTATTGTACCGATTAATCTCCTTCGTGTCCTTTCCATTCTATTTCATTGTTACCCCGACCGCACCGTTCAATCTCATATGTGTCTTGTGCATTCTATTCCTTCCTTACCTCAACCGTACCGATTAATCTCCTTCGTGTTTTCTGCATTCTATGTGTGTACATTGGCGAAATAATCCGTGCTATTTTGGCACTATTAAAAGCCATTAATTAAAATGAATGAATGAACGATGAAACGTTTTTTGTAAATACTCTCTTTAAACGTTTTACTTTTAGTCTTCTTGCCGTATTAATAATCAATTAGGATAACATTACAATAAGTTAAATTATCAGACAAAATCGTGAAGAAGCAAGGATTATATGGACAGTCAAAAGTTTTACTTAGCTAAGATCCGCGACAAGCAAAACAATAACAGAAAATTAATAATGTGTGTTTTTCCGTTGGGTTAAGTGGATTTATTTGGAACTTAAACCAAAAACTTACCGAAAATCGGCCATCAATTCTCCACCCACCACTCTAGACTCTAGTCACCACATAGACTCTACGGAAGACAACCGAAAACTTGTTGTCTTCCGTAGAATCTACTATACCTGAAGATGCCTCGTGTTGGGGCGAAACACATGTCGTTTACAAGATGGAAAAGTTATAATGTGTGTTTGGTGTTGTGTATAGTGGTTGGTGGGTAGAGAGGGTTCGGTAGGTTTTTGGTTTAAGTTCCAAATAAATCCACTTAACCCAACGGAAAAACACACATTATTAATTTTCTGTTATTGTTTTGCTTGTCGCGGATCTTAGCTAAGTAAAACGTTTGATTGTCCATATAGTGATGGATTTCCGCAAAGTAACGCCTGACTCCATTAATAAGAAGCAAGGATTGTAAATTTTAATGCTATTGCCAATTCGTCATATTGAAATATTGTCTCTGGTAATTCATCAACGATGTAACTATCGTCGAACATTGAAATATTTTACTATTAATCTTCGGCGAACAATTAATTTCAATGTAGTATCTCCGCAACCGTGAAAGATTACAGCTTACTTTTCATATTGGAAAATAGTAAATTTGCAGGGCGGAACCTGAACTTGGAATCTCGCTCACTATGCAATTTTTTGGCCATCGAGAAAACCTATTAAATTTTCTCGAAGAAAAGTTAACACATTGTTTCTGAAACGTACAATTCTATAACAATATTTTTACATTTATTTTTCTGTAGTAAACTGTGCATAAGTTAGAGATGGAGTTAACAACTTTAATAATATAATTAGAGTCGTGATAGTGCATTTAGATGTTTATGAAGCTACGAAATAACTAAGACACGAAGTTGAACAACGTCATACATTCATCAAGAACGCGTGTCTAATTCTCTTCCCGTTCACTAACATTTTCTTATTAATAATAAGTATTGTTCATCACTTTAGTAGTATAGATAAATATATATTTTTACGTTAGTCTTTATTTTCGATTCTAAAAAGTTGGCTTTAAACAAAATTGTAAATCATTAAGATGATAAATAAAAAAACTCTTAGGTCCATGAAAAATAAGAAACTACATACTTATCAAATTATTAATTTAAGTGGTTTCCAATTTATAGGTTTGATTAGTATTAATTAAAATATAATATCTACTAATTAGGGTCTTTTGAAAAAAAAATCAAATATTAGTTTCCGTTTCATCTTGATTTCATGCACATTAAAAAAGTTACGGCCAAGTATTATAATAACATTTTTTTGATATCAAAAACGTATTATTTTTTTTATTGTTATAAATAATATAAACTTAAAGATATTAATAACTAAATGGGGTATCTAAAATTTTGTCTTCTTCTATAATAATAAAAAAGGGTTATTTCAAATTCCGAACTTTATTGTCTCGGGCTCATTGTTGTCCATTACTTGAGCCAAGCACATTTTAAAATTACCGTTCAATGATATAGCTTAGTTTTTCGATTTTGACAAAATGATAGATTTTAACATTCAGACGTTGGTTACGGATACCGAAGTAAACGGAAGACTTGTTGAATACAAAATAAATTATAGGCGTCATTTCACGGACGATCGATGCATTTTAGGCATGGTTAAAATTTTTACCCCAAATTGAAAATGTGCATGCTAAGTTGTCACGTTTTTACAAAATTATCTGCTAGTTGCGGAGTAAAAATAGTTGAAACTTAATTCGATGTATTTGTACTTTTGACGTCAACGTTATAAGAAGCCGTCTGTAAAAGTAAACTGCAGATATGACTTAGGTTATTACAATAATTACAAAATACATTATTACTGAAGAATGCAAGAAACAATTAATTTATATGTATTATTTCTTTGTATTGGTACTATAAATAATGTGAAATCACAGGAGATTATCGGCAATTATAACGCACAGATTTATAGTCGCCGATCTCCGAAAGTTACGGGCGAGTAAGATGGCGTATAGTTCCGACGAATCTGCAAACCCCTGGGCCATTACCGCTATTCCATAAAAATGCACTAGGACATTACTCGATTGGGAATACAGTTATGTTCTCTTGTTTAAAGTGCATTTATAATACCTACGATGTTGCAGAAATCAACGGGCGGCTTTGATTGCTTTCCATTAGGTAACACACTTTCACATAGGAACGGTCGTTTGCCGCTCTATAAAAAAAAAAATTGTATTATGTAGTTGAAAGAATTATAAGAAGAGCGCGCTACATTTCGATGTGTCAATAATGAATGGAGATAGTTATTTACTACAGATAAAATAAGAATCACTTCAGAATATCCGATTGTAAAGATATCCTTTCAGTGATACATACGGGGACATCCACACCCACAGGGGTGTGGGATCGAGCCTCGAGGATGAACCGCTCTGCTCGCGTAATAACTATTATCAGCGATTTATGGCCATCCTTTGAGGACTTCGCATCGTCAAGATATGGCTGAACCTATTTCTATGTTCGGTCTGTCGCTGGTCCTCTCCCCTCGCGGGAATCAAGCGCCGACAGGAGAATTTCGCGTGGGAGCGGGACTTTCACTGATGAGAACTATTTACATTCATTTAACCGCAAATGCCACCCATGTGATACTTGAGACTTGCGTTCGCCGTTAAACTGCTTTAAATTTTGATTTGATCGGTCTCGTATGCAATTGTTTACGTTAAGTTTGTGTTAGTCACGTAATTTGAGATCACGTTTCCACGATCGAGATTCCCGTTTTGAAGTAGCGTTGTTATTTTGCAATGACTCCTTTGTACTCGTTAGCTGAATTAAAATTGTCATTATGTTTTATTGTAGCCGATCGAGTTGAAGTTATTACCCTATAAAATTGTCCTTGGAAACAAATATTTAGGCTATGTGAGTTTGTTGATACTATGAAGTAAAAAAGCGAAAACGTAGTAAACCGCATAAAAACACCACCAGAGCTAAAACAACTTTTAAGATTTCACTCAGAAACAGATTCATCGCTGTACAAAATTTTCTATTGGTTGTAGAGCAGTGAGACTCATTTACAGCGTTTTCGCTTTTATGCATCGATTATTTTTAATTGTTTCTAACATTTTTGAACTTCACTTAAATATACACAAAAAAATTCAATGATTCATTTAGTAACAGGTATTTTATATTGGTAATTGTTTCCTTAATCAATAAACTTCCTCATAATTATCAATTCTTTATAGTTTATATGAAATTTTCCTTTCGTGCTTTGTTTTATTTTTGTGTTCCATTATATTAAATTCAATGTAAATGAATTCTATGTTACGAGTACTGCATAAATATTCTGTCGATGTTATTATTCGATATGGAATAATATAAACAAGTACGCGCTACGATGCAAGAAGTCCATCCGGCTTTCCATAGTAATCTAATGTATCCGTCTTGAGTTCAAATGGCCCTGTTTTATTTATTTCATTCGCATCCGACATTCGCACGTGTTCGAAGTCACCTAGAGTTTATCTTCTCATTCCGTAAAGCGCACATATGGTATGAAGGCAATTGTTGTGGAATTTATTCGAAACGATTTTATATCGCGGCTATAAATTTTGTATATTGAGGAATCTACATTATTGCATTAGTTGCAGCATTAGTCATGAATTTGTAACTGAAAACGAACTATGCTGACATTCAGCGCACTGAATCTAAGCCATAACTTTTAACTTTCGCTCAGCTGTTTTATGATACGTCAAACCGATTGTTTTGTCTCTTGATTCCTTTGCTTATCTTTTACGTTGTACGAGTAAATTTACCTTTTTGTTTATATTGTCGTCAACACCAAAATGTTAGCTATACAAAATATGTATGTTTATAAATATATATTTAAGTCAAACGCAATTAGAAAAAATAAGAGTTTTGAATTTATATTATGTATTGAAGAAAGATTTTCCTCGGTTTTTAATAATGTATTTAGTGAATATTAGTTGCTCCGTAAGAAAAGTAATAATAATAATAATATTATATAATATTATAGAATCATGTTTTATAGAATGCAGCATATCTAATCAAGTTGCATTTATTAATGTTTTTTTGTTTTCATTTGTTATTTTAATTAAATTTAACTACATCATATTACATTTTTTATTACATTTCTACTCTTACCTAACAATTTTTAGTCGTTATTGTTTTTCCCGTAATCGATATCGATAAGAACTAACTGTTTTTTAAGCATAGTTTCCTTATAGACATTCCCAACACGTAATGGTACCGACACATTCTTTGTGCTTTTAATCCGGATTAAACCTTATATAAAAAATTAACACAAGCAGTAGGTCAAAACCATCACTCCGTTGAAAGCCCCACATATCAGCACTATTTTTTTGAATAAATATTATAATTTTTTAGTGTTAGAAATAAAATGCGATTTTATTGAACACGAATTCTGTTAAGCCGTCCGCATTAACGAATGTGTTTTGTTTCAAATGTCCACATACATTAGAAGCAACATAATGTTTTAATAAAATTTGTGTTCATGAAGTAAATTGTTATATACAGTAACCGTCTTCAGCTGGGCCCAAAAATACAAGGAAGCACTGACAAAAAACAAGATCTTCTTCAGCCTTGTTATACAATCTTTAGTAATTTTTTTTTTTTATTTTCAGATTTAAACATGTCGGTGAGATTATGAGGCTGAACTACAAAGGACATTTAGGTGAGTCCGGAATGTAAATTTGTTTTGCAAACATGTTTAAAGCACATAATAGGTCCGTTCTGGCATTTAATCTCCATCAATGAATGCCCTGTTGGGTAAAGTGTTGGGAGTGGCGACGGTGAACTCAAAGCTTAAGGAATTATAGCGCGACCCACGCTTCCTTTGTGACGGTATTAATTCATTAAATTACTTTGTCATAGATTCCGATTATTTAGTGCAGAACTAGATTCCTTATAAGGGCACACGCGGAACGACGCTCTGAAACCGTTCCGTTGCTGTATTGTAGTCTATGAAATATGTTATTTGGAAAGCAAGTTATTAGATTGCGTGCAATAGCCACTTAATTTTTTAATCCGAAGTAGCTATTGCATGTAATTTAGAATTTTCTAACTTCGTTAAAAGCTTTTAAAATTACTATATTACCTATTAACTATATTATTTATTAGAAAATCACCATGAAAGTCACGAAGAAAACAGCGAGTTTGTCATGAAATGGAAGAGCCTAACAAACCGCTTGGTGAAGTCTGGTGATCGCGATCTTCAGACATGAAGGATTGACCAGAGAGAGAGAAAGAGAGATGTTATAATTCTAGAATATTCGTGGAAGTGAACCGATTAATCAACACCGAATTAGTATTAGCATGAAATCTATTTAAAGACACCCTTTAATATCTTGTTTTATAGTAGGTTAGCATATATTTCATAACCGGGTTCTACGTTATATAAAATATGAATCATAGTATATCGAAAAAGAATTCTACGTCTTTGGTATGAACATGCATATTATGTTTTAAAATAATAAACTACGTAAAACCACGTAAACACTGCAAATTGGTGTTTATGCTACAACCGTTTTATCGGTTTCTTGTAGGTGTTACCAATCCAGCCTTTAGGCCTTTGGTTAACAATACAGTTAGTTACAAGTTGGGTGTATTGCATCAGTACGTTGCGCTAGTTAGCGCCAATGCTTGCTGAAATACTAATATAAACTGATGGCGAGTGAGTCGTCGTTATAGAATTCCTAACACGTACTATGTACTTGAAATTGTAAATATATCATGAAATATAGTTAACATTATATCTTTCGGCATTGACTCAAATATGTTTCATTCTGTAGAAACTTTTCTTCTTCTGTAGAAAGTCTTCACGCTTCGAAGCGATTGTATATGCACGTACATATGTCTATGTAATAAAAGTGAATTTTCAATACCTAAAAGATTTACTGTGTTACAGCATTTCGAAAGTTGAATTTCTATAGGTAGGTTAATTCCTATTGGTATGTAGGTTCCTTAATTCACTCCTCCCTTCTAATTACTTTCTCCATCATTCACATCTTGTACTAAGTTAAGCAAAGCAGCAGTGGTTTCTTTTGAGGGTTCACATATTCAAGGGCGGCGATAAATACTTTCCGCTTGCTTTTCAATTACATAAAAAGATGTTAGTTTGTAAAATTTTTTTCATCATCATCATCAACAACAGTCTGTGGCAATTCATTGCTGGACACAGAAAAGCCACCTAGCGGCTATGAGGTGACTCTTCTATGTTCAGCAGTGGCTAGGTCCTAGTCCGATCTTCGGCCGCACGCATCCAGTTTCTGCCAGCCGCCCTGCGTATATCTTCTCAACATCTAGCCGGGGGGCGTTCCACACGTACTTTTCCCAAAACGCTGTCTCCCCTCAAATTATGTTAACATGCTTGGATTCATCATATCTACTCTGAATGGTCTAATGCATTTAATATTATCATTCTGTTATATCGTCTATTACATTCATTGCACTAGTTCACTCGGTGTAGTAGCTAAATTGCCTCATTGACTACCAAATCGTAAGACCACACGTAATTCTGCAGTTTTGCACGCTACCCTCAAATCGCGTTAAGTTAATCTTTAACAGAACATGAACGTTCGAAGCTAATAAGGTCTTTTACAACAACTACGAGGTAAAACATCTGTTTGTTAGAACATAAGGTGTAAAATTGCGACCAATGTCATATTTATATGACAGAAACAACTATAATTTTTAATATTCTATAATCTGTTATGATTTCTATTTCATAAATATTTATTTCCTAAAATAAACTGAACTGAACCCACGTCTATGTCATTTACGCGTTTACCCTTTTTTGCGTCGATATATAGCTGTTCTTATTTTTTTAAACTTAAGTAAATTTAAACTTAAGTAAAGAAACATTTTTGTATTTATATTTCATTGTTGTATTTCTATTATACGGCTGTTTACTTTTGTATGTTACGCTTTTCCTTAAATAGTATATTTTTTTGTTGATGAAAATAAGAAATATGTTCGTAGGTTTGTTTAATATTACCCTGAAATGGTTGATAATAAAAAAGGATGCATTGCTTTAATCGATATTTATCTCGATTGAAATTTTTAGAATTTTAATAGGAACATTTTATGATAGCCTGAAGAAATGTCGTAATATAAAAATAAGGGAACCACAACTTTGTTTAGTTGAGAGAAACTGGTGATGATTATTAAAGTAGGATATATGTAAGCGTGTCGCATGACTAGTATTGTTTAGTTCTCCGTGTTTTCAGGCTTACTCAAGTTAACGGTCCGAGGTTGCGTTGCCCTCGTTCCGAAGTGATAATGCTTCTGTAACCTATTCTTGCTTGCAATAGGAGCAAAGGAAATTTATAATTGCCTCGATAAATTGAATGTTGGAAATTGATTACGTCCAGTGAGAAATTCAGTTAGAATACAATTGGTCATTAAACAATTTGTACTTCATAGTTTCATTTTATATGGTTTAACGATTATTTACGATAATATTACATTAAAATTAAACCAACATTAATAACTTACGATACTTCTCATCAATCTTGATTAATTTAAATCCTTTGTGTCATTAAGTTTTTATAAAATCTTAAATTATTTCTAATTAAAATAATTAGAATATTCCATATGTTTTAAGAAATGTTCAGAATAAATAAGCATTTACAAGTATTATCTCTCTATCTTTTAATTATAATTTCTTCTTATAGTGTCATTTATGCCATGTTTTTCATCAAATCGTTCGTCAAGTGTATAAGATTAGGTAATAATCACAATTTTCGATTGAGCTGCTACTGGTTCGGGCTCCCATTTCTCTATAAATTCGCAATTTATCTATGTTATACATTAAAATCATCTGCTTCAGTGTTTTTTAGAATTGTCTTATTTCGTTTCTAAAATTTAAAAAAAATCATGTCCCCCTTTTTTTCGTCAGTACTGTGTTTTCTAACTTGGATTTGTAAAAACTATCTTTTACTATCATAAAGTAAAGTTTCTTGCGAATTATGCTTTTAACGTCCATTCGTGGTTTTGATTTCAGTACACTTCACTTTGTGGTTGAAGTGTTGGGTTTTAGGGCTAGTATTTAATATCTGTGGGTTATTGTAAGATCATACGTTTTCTGTTGCAAAAAATACATTACTTTATAATGGAAATCCGGGATTTGATTGTTATAGTTCTGCATATTATAAATACCCCGCGCTATTTTTTGATTGGGTAATTGGGTATAAACGGCCTGTTCAAGTTTAGTATCGCATTCAGAGATAGATCACTACCCATCACAATACACAATACCTATTTGGAAAGGAAGTGCATTACTGGAATAATCACAAGGCTTAGTTGTATAAGTGTATCTTTATAGATTCATTTCTTCTTTTAATTTTAAATAAGTTGATAGTCATATTTTTACCTCATAATTATCTTTGCTTTATTAGAAAGGATTGTGTATTTGTCACAAGGCTATATCAATTCTTTTTTGCTTATTCTCCTCTACATGTACTTACAACATGTCTCTCATTAAAATTAATACAGGTGTAACAGTCCACTGTTCGACATTATCTTCCTTGAAAACAGTGATATTGTCTTAATCCTTATGCTTCGCAGATGGATTGGGTATTGCAGATTGGTTTTTATTATTCAGATGCTGTTGCCTAGGTATTTCCTTCCACACTCGCCTCTTATGATAACAGGAAGCAATACGGTTGCCCAATTCCGCACTGGGAACCACACGTCAAACTTATGTATCTGTGACTTTTGAAATACCTATAAGAATGCTACATTAATTTTTCCTTAATTGGCCAATATCGTTCAATAATCCTCTATTCACAAACTAAGACAGTATGCACGTTCAGCCCATGTATAGAATGACATATGGAAACGCGGTTGCTCGTGTAATTAATCTATCATTTCCTTTCCCGATAAATCTGTTCATTAAATATCAACCACAAAGGTTTTATTACTACGGATTTACAGCGCAGATCACTGAAGTGTGACCTACTTTTATTAATACGATAATTAAATTGACTTTATAAATAAAATTTTAATATATCGTTACGTTTTTATTACGGGACGGTACTTATTAATGGTAAGTAACTATTTCTACCCATTAACGTACGTATGGACGCACTTTGAACACGTTCTGATGATGTAATATAAATAATTTGAGATGAGGAAAAAAGTAAAGGAGGGAAAAAGGGGATATGGGCAAAAACCTTACACCGTATAAGGTGTGGTTACAGAAAAATACTAACTACCACATGAACATTATCATTCTATGATACTTCACCGTTCGAGTTGGTCCATTTGTGTAGCATTGTTTTATTATTATTGAAATAATCGCGGCTAACCTTTTTACATATATGCGTCAATTTTTAGATAAAGAAGATCAATATGGATACTTAATATATGTAAATAATAATATTGTAAACAAAAATTTAACCACAATCTATTTTAACAGATATAGGTCTTTCATCTAAGTAACCATTTCGATAATAATAATAATTTTGATGATAAAAGAAATGCCTTATTGTTTCTTTAATGTAGTGACATAATTCGGTGTATTCTAAAATTTTATATTTTTTTTTTGGTACTGCGATATACCGTCTTTGGATTATATATTAAAAAGGTTTTGATCTAAACCACTGCATGTAAATTAATTCCAAAACCGATTTCAAAATAGATGATTACATTAGTCAATGCTTATGCATTTAATAGATTACGACATCAAGGTGTTATACAATTCATATACTAGACATAGTCCTTATCGATCATAATATATCTATGTCTCAAGCTAGTCCAATACATTTACTCGCTGTCGGCGTTGACCACCATCAATTTGCGGGCTTCGGTCTATATCTCGACTTCTAGATTAACGGTTAGACGATTCGATTTAGTTCCTCAGACCTTTTAAGGATTAATTTGTATTGCAATGTTTTCGCTATTAATGAGATTTTATATATTTTTAAACCTTACTTATTTTCTCATGTTTTTGAACTGTAAATGATATATTTCCAATAATTTCAAATCAATTATTGGCTTAGTTTAAAGCCTATTTAAAAATAACCACTGTCGAAGAATATAAAAACATGTCTACATAGAAGAGAATAGTCATGGCACCTTCTCCTTGGCACCCGAAACAAACTTAGCTCTAAAATGATCGTGTACACGATCTCAGCTATGATATACATGATTTTGTATTTTTTTATTTTTATTATTTATGCTTTTGAAATAAACTGAAAAGATTAATGTCTCGAAACCCAAAAACCTAAATTTCATAATTTCCTTCTATTTGATTAAAGTTTGTGTATCTGGTTTTACTTAACTAAAATTGTTAAACGAAATGACTTCTGATTTATGGTGGATTACAATCATATATCAAAAAACTAATTTAATATGATGATAAACCTCCCATTCGTCATTATTTTATAAAAATCTGTTTTCATTATTTTTCTTAAATACTTTTTAAATTCACGCCAATACAACATATTTCACGCCATTTTCCGTCATTTTGAAAACACTATAACTGGTTCCTCAATTGTCGGCTGTCGTGCATAAAACTGTGATTTTTAATGGTGTGTAAAACAGTCGCTGGACCACTTTGGAGATACTGTCAACATCATAATATTGAATAAATAAATAAAATTTATAAATATGTTATTTAAATGTTTGATTTTAATAGTATTAAATTTAGTGAGGCATTAAATTCATAGAACTTCCTTAATATAGTGTACATCTTCCTAGTTTTCATAATTTTTATTTATGATTTATATTTTGCTGAAGGTTTTGAACAAAATTATGCCTTTTTCTAGAAATAATAATGTTTATTACTGTCAACATGTAACGTATTGAGAATCTCTAAAAAATTAAAAGTCCCGACAAGTAGGCACACAGTTATAAGTTTCATTATTTTCTTTCTCAAATAACCTATTTAGAAACAATTATTTGAACTCTTATTATGAAATGTTGCCTGTTGCCTTTAAAACGTCTTATGGCATAATATTG
Organism: Baronia brevicornis; assembly: GCA_031353405.1. NCBI lineage: Eukaryota > Metazoa > Arthropoda > Insecta > Lepidoptera > Papilionidae > Baronia > Baronia brevicornis. The sequence goes on from JASFAT010004025.1 coordinate 13,848, forward strand.
TTATATTTTAATCTGATTGCAGTAAATAATTCAAAGTACATTGTTTAATACAGTAAATATACAAAATAAGTGTAGTATATTGTTAATTTATGAGTAAGCGTTTTGATTATGACGCTGACTGTACAACCCAGATTCGTTTACCTGTTCGAATAAACAACGATCACCGCTGCGAGTGAGTTCGATGGCCGTTTTGGAGACATGATTGTCCGTGTCGTATTTGTTTTGTTCGTGACAAATGAGTAGGGAACATATGTATGTCTAGTGTTTCTAGTAAGTTTATGCTAAAGCAAGCTGAGTCGTTTGGAATAGTTATTGTTATATTGTTCATTTATAAAATACGAAAATATTTTTAATGTTTCTTGATATTTTAAAACTGTGGAAATTTTGAGATCCCATGTTAAATATTCATTCAAATATCCTTAACTTTTTAATATTTAATTATGTTATAGTGACATTTCTTAATGCTTTATGTATTGATGTCTAGTTACTATTATATTAGTCATAACTTAAAAACGATTTTAACTTTTGATAAAGATTGATGTATGATTGATAGATGTATTGTTTGTATACTTAGTGGTTCAGTGGCTAAGCAGTAACTCTTGGAGTAATGATAGCGGGTTCTATACCCGTATCGGAATAAATATGTGTAAGTATGGCTTACGTGTATTTATGTCGAGCCTAGGTATCCCGCCAACGTGCCTTGAACAAGTGTGGTGAGTTTTTATGTCCGTTTCTCTAGAAATGGGAAGGCTCCGTACACAATGGTGGGACGTACTCATTCATATATGGGTTGAAGAAAAAAAAAAGATTTTTTCTGTTCTTGTATATTTACTGAATGTATTTATAAATATGGTGGGGTGCCTGTCACAAATGAACTGAATAAAAACTAATAACTATGAGCAATGAAATATAAAATTCATCTTTATTATTACTTACTTTTCAACTGTAAATACCGCATTCAAAACCTTAAAAAAATACACTTAATAATTTTTTTTTATATCTTTGTTATAGATCGGCAACGCTTTTGCACTATCTCTGGTGCTGTGTGTTTATGGGATGCGTTGATTGCTTTCCATCACGAGACGCTTACTTGTGAAGACTAATTTAAACACTTGTTTTTTTTTAACTACGAAACCCTAGACAGATTCATTCTTAAGCAAATTTAAAAAATATTGGGCTCGCATACATATGTCATGAATATTTATGAAGCTAATTAAGTTAGAATTTAAGTAATTAAATACGTGGTTGATGAATGTAAACAACTTTACAAAAACTTATTATTTTGTTATGCAAGTTCAAGAACACTTTAGTGATAAATTAAAGCAGGCCGTTTATATGCACGGTGGTGTTGATTATGCGTTCGCATAACTAAAGTTGGATGGATGACATTTTTTACTATTTCGTGATCTTTTTTAATGATGTGTCTAATAGAAAAAGAGTAGACTACTAAAATGCCTCGAGTTTAAAAGAAGTACATCAACTGGAAAACTTCGCATATATCTAATACGATTTATTTTATGTACATACATACATACATATCGTCACGCCTTTTTTCCGTGTTTATTTTTTGTAAGTGAATTAAAGTGATATCTTTTTTAAAATATGAATGTTTCGTCATCTTAATTCTTGTTTTACATTTATAAAACAAATCATAAAATCACACTAAAGGTTTATATTTTAATGCGGAGAACTATTGTTTAATGAATTATATAATAGCTAATAAACCAAACTACAATAAACAGAATACAAAATAAAATATGACATAAAAATTTAATTTGTCTTTTAACGCTATATACATTTTTGCGGTTTGTTCAATTTAGTTTAATTATAAAATCTAATGGATCAATCTCAAAATGGAGTAGCAAAATTGTCACATATGCTTTATTACAAAAATTACGTTTCTTTATTTGAATTTACAATTAAATGATTTTTACATTCAAGACTCAAGAATTTTACCTATTAGATTTATTAAAACAACATTACCCGATGTTGTTTTAATAAATCTAATAGATATTTGTTATTATAATATTTTTTTTATATATATAAAAACTCAACTCCATGCCTTGTTCACTAGTGCGTTAGCCTACAAATAAAATGGTATTTTATGGAAATTTAATGTGATTGAACTAAACGTTTCAAGATCTTTGTTTATTATTTAAAGTAGAAACGTGAACGTTTCCGGACGGTCAAAAGTAGAAAAGTATTATAGAAAAGCATGACCGGTACCAACTGTTGCAACTAGTCATGATGGGAAAAGTCACGCGAAAACTTTGGAATGAGAAGGGATAGCGAACGCTGTAGAACTGTTTCTCCCCGCTAAAGGCAGACAGGAAAAAAAACAGTTAATTTTGTGTAAAAATATCTATATCCGATATTGGCCGGCGATTTCACGTTTCCTTTTTATATCATGGTAGTACCGCTAAGGTACGTACGTAAATTGTAGTTTTACAACTTCATGTATTATGTAGGTCGATGAATTTGCTCTCGCGCCAGTATGCCGCGACCGGCGCGGCGACGCATTCGGTTACAGCACTCACTCACACTCGGTGCGGTAACGATCGGTTTTGCGGTCAACATGTGAATGCAGGGTTGTCACATTGCTGTTTTGATTGAAATATTTTTTTTCGCTATATTTTTATACTATAGCAATTTTGTTGTATATCAATTTGTTTATAGTGAAAATATTGTTATTTTTACAAATTGATCGATAAATTTAAACAATTCTAAGCTTATTATGAAATATATTCTGAATATAACTTAAGTGTAATTGAAATTCATAATTTCTTGAAATTATAAATAACATAGAGGATAAATATGAATAGAGTATGAATGCAAAAGAGAGATTTTTTAATACTTAATTGTATTAAAAAATCTCTCTTTAACACATACTCTATACTGGAAAAAAAATAAAACGATTATACTATAAATACAAAAGACAATCTTATGATTAATAAAAGTGATTATTTCCGGAAAAAACGCAATTAAAATGGCCTGCAAACCTCAGTTTATCAGTTTCCGGATTATTAACTTTATTTCTTAAGTAATATACGTATAATATAAAGGTAATAACAGTTATTCTGTCAGTCAAATCTTATTATCAAAGCAAGCATTTTCTGTTCGTAATAAAGGGAACAGAATAAAGCGCGTAAATTCTAAATAAATGTTAAAACGTATTATTTAACGAATACGGAGTGTATTATGTAATACGGAGTTGAAATAAATTCTTCAGATTATCTGATGAAAATATTTATTTTATTTTAATACCCTAGTTTTAAGCATTGGGAGCATAATTGCTTCCCGCAGTTGACAACCCTGTCCTAATGTTAATGCATGTCTTATCCATGCCCAGATATCGTGTTGCGTTTTGCATATCGATGGAGAGTATCGGGGCTCAGAGTTAATCAAATATCTAATGAATCAATTTGCGATTTGAAATGCACTCCCGGTGATGGTACTTATTGGCTTTACTTAGGATTTCTTATAAGGTGTGCACAATTCAATCTGTCTGACAAAACAATTGGAATTGTGTCAACTTGCGTGATTTATATAATTTAATTATGAATATAAGGAAAAGAGCAGTATTGAGATTAGGATAGATATAAATGTTGTTAGTGACTTTGCT